>JAVTVY010011151.1:0-58193 GCA_036873755.1 Hanleya hanleyi | reverse complement strand
GGGTTGGAATATCCTTATTCTGCGCAGGCGCGATAGACCAAAGGTATGGAAATAGACGTTTTGAGATCTAGAAGAGCCCCTAATGCGCCGATGGAGTCGAGTGAGGTAATGTGAAGCCTATGTGAGGGGGCATCCGGCTGGACTAGTGTCTCGGCCGTTGTCAACATTCTCCGCATGCGCAAACAGGGAATTGTGGGAAAAGGATATGGAAATAGACGTTTTGGGATCTAGGGGAGCCGCTAAAGGGCCGATGGAGTCGTATGAGGTATCAATGTGAAGCCTATGTGAGGGAGCATCCGCCGGGACTAGTGTCTCGGTCGTTGTCAACATTCTGCGCATGGGCAGACAGGGAATTGTGGGAAAAGGATATGGAAATAGACGTTTTGGGGTCTGGGTGGGCCAGTAGTGGTCCTATGGAGTCAAATGAGGTATCAATGTGAAGTATACTTGAGGGAGCATCCGCCTGGACTAGTGTGTCGTTCGTGTTCAACATTCTGCGCATGCGCAGACAGAGAATTTTGGGAAAAGGAAATGGAAATAGACTTTTTGTGTTCTAGGGGAGTCCCTATTAGGCCGATGGAGTCGAGTGAGGTATCGTTGTGAAGGATACGTGAGGGGGCATCCGCCCGGACTAGTGTGTCGACAGTGTTCGACATTCTGCGCATGCGCAAACAGGGAGATGTGGGAAAAGTGCATTGGAAGGAACGTTTTGGGGTCTAGGTGGGCCACTAATGGTCTGATTGACTCGAATGAGGTATCAATATGATGCATACCAAATGGCGTAAAACATCCGTATACGATGACGGTGAGCGGCCCTACGGGGTGTAGAAAAACGTCCTGGGTGATGAAGTTTTTAGAGGAAGGTGTGGCAACCCCAGCTCCGACACGTGTTGTTAGGTGTTATACCCAGTTGCAGCCCGCCTACGAAACTACGCGATTACAGAATGTGAGCTTTGTCCCAGGAATTCCTTACAACATAGACGAACCCCATTACTTCGATTCCGAGCAGACCAACGTGGTAGTGCTCGGTGATCTGATGAGTGCAGCCAAGGACAATTCGAAAATCGCCGACCTATTCACCAAAGGGTTCCATTATCGCAATCTGCCCGTCATCTATTTGACTCAGAATCTCTTTCCTCAAGGGAAGGCATCCAGAGATATTGCCTTGAACTGCCAATACTGCCAATGTTGTTCTCCAATCCCATCGACAGAGCACAAATCCGTGTGTTTGGTAGTCGAATTTATCCTCAGAACAGCGACCATTTCATGCAGGCGTTTCAAGGAGCGACAAGTCATCCGTATGGCTACCTGTTCGTAGATTTAAAAGCCCATACCCACGAAGATCGCCGGCTGACGACCCACCTGTTACCCGGTGAGGCATCACCGCAACGTCATATACCCCTACACCATCCACCTAGTCCACATCTGGCAGAGCAGCAGCAGCAACCCGCTCCCGTACAGCGTGCCCCCTTCATACCATTAGTCCCCGAATACCACCCAACCGTGAAGGACCAGCCCAAATCCGTACAAGGCAATGAACATAATGTGAACTCGAGGCTATGGAAGGATTTGTTCAAAGAGAGTATGGACGCCGAGCTGGGAGAGATGTTGGAGGCCACAGGAAACAAGTTTCACCGCAAATGGTATTCGAAAGAGGAAGCCGCAATGTTAGCCCATAACAGATTGGCACACAGACTACGACAGGCTTTACGTCAGCAGTATGTCGACCTTCTGACCCATATAAAATTGTTGGAAAAGGATGCGGTTCATATGGAAATCGAACAGCGTCGATGTTGAAAACCTCAGGCATGAACTGGAAAGCGCCATATGTCACAGCAATAGCACAAAAGAAACATTTGTTCGAACGCATCATTAAGATCAAAAGCGTCTCACTATAAATAGACCACACGGCACCAGTCCCCTCATTTCAGCCTGAGCTCTGCAGAGTCCAACTTGTTTGAACCCGACAACGAGGATATTCTAGCCGAAGCGTTACGTCAAGCCAATGTCGATACTATTATTGATACAGCGCAAGGTGAACCCACCGTTCAGCACCAACGCATGCCTTCTCATCTTACCACGCTCATAGATGACATCCAATGGGTGACACGGGTATGTCTTCTGCTGCATAAGAAACAGATAATAGCCAATGAGGATACCAACACAACTACCCGTGCCCAGAATCTGCTGACCCTGCATGAGGCATTTCAAACCTTTATGGAGACCCAGCTGGAGACGGGAAATTATCTTCTTCAACCTCAACTTCCAGTGATGATGGATATTGCATAACGCGTTGAGACAGGTATGGAGACGGGCGTTGAGACGGACGTTATGGCGTTGAAATGGGCGTTAAAGCGTAACAACCGGCGTTGATGGGCGTCACTGCATTTCAATGTATTGGTGTCTAGAAAAATGAGAGCTTCTGAGCTAATTCACCAGGGCGTTTGAAGCGTTAGGCTAAGCGTTGACGGGCGTTATAAAAGCAAGTTTATTCTCAAAACACACTCAGTCGACGTTCAACCGCCGACATGGCTTATACTTGCTTTGAGTGCGAACTCACGTTCACCAGACATTACGATATGACGCGACACCAGAAGACTTTCCATCCAGACTCCGAGGAGCCCACTGAGGAAACAGATGGGAGTGTATTGACTGATACCGAAACCGAGATTGCTGACAGTCTATCTACTGATACAGAGATTTTAACCTCAGACAGTCAGCCTACATCCCAGGAAAGTGAGGCAGAAACTAACTTCTGGGATCGTACTGTGGATGAAGTTATTCACAGTTATGCTGCGGTAATCGAAGACGACGGATAGGATAACATACAACAGGCGTACACCGAAATGCGGCCCTGCATCAGAAAAACAGCCATGGCCATCTATAAACGGTATAGCCTGCTGCCCCTTGAAATGAAAGGCGACCCCACGCACAGGTCCATCATGAAGACCAAGCGTCACCTGGAAGAGGATATGGGTTACCACCCACCGATGCCCTGGAAAATGCGATTAGAATGCGCAAACAACTGTTTTAGGATATTCTGCCCGACGAGTATCCAGGCCTGCCCGAAGAGGACTAGAACAAAAGGATGGAACTTTCTGAAACGGCGACTTCTGATTGGACAGTCGGGAATACATCTAACGGAGAAGAACAAGTATGACAGCGCCAAAGGACGGCCTCTGATTGGACAAGAGTCTTCTTGAATTTCAAACCTATCCATCTCTAACTATAAATACGGAAACACGCATGTTAGATGTACTTTCTCACAACCTGTACCAGACCCGATCAAATGGAGAAGCCAGCCAATTCCAAGGCAGACGAGCAATCGTTGAAGATTGGCGAAAAGGTGCCGGTTCCCGCTCGACTCCCCAAAAGATTTACCAAAAGATACCCACCCATAACTATGGAAATCATAGATGATTTCTTCAGTGCGGGTTACAGTTCAACCAGGGGAGAGCCCGGGGATCTCCGCTACCATCGCCAGCGAAGGTGTACCCTTGGCCGGGTGTGATCTTTACACGAGGAGAAAGGAGATTTCCAGTGGGCGAAGTGAGAGCTTGCCACCAAAGGCCGTCTTTTCCTTGTATGGAAAAATATGGCCGCGATTATCTGGAAAGAGAGGCTTGTAACATATGTACAGACGAATGAATGAATGAGTAAAAATCATATTAGGTCACACCGAGCAAAGATGAAACTTTCTGAAACGGCGACTACTGATTGGACAGCCGAGAATACATCTAATGGGCAAGAACGAATATGACAGGACGAAGTGGTGGCCTCTGATTGGACAAGAGACTTCTTGAATTGTAAACCTACCCAACGCGGCTCCCCAGCATGTGTATGTTATGATGTAGCGGAAAATAATCTGTATGAAAACTTATTGTTGTTGTTGTTCTCTCATCCTTGTTGTTGTTGCTGTTCTCTCATCTGTCTGTATCATGGTGCCAAGGCAGTATGCTAGGGCGTTAAGGCGTAAAGATCGGGCGTTAAGTCGTTGAGGCGTTAAGGTGTAACGACGGGCCTTGACGGGTGACAGCCATTCGAGAGCTTCACACTGATATCCCACACGATCCATTTGACCAGGGATGGTCAACCACTCAACAAACCTCCACGAATCCCCAAAATGCCTGCTTTCTATACTACGGCCAGACTGCGCATGCGCAAAAATGATGAAAACGGACGATACATTAGTCCAGTCGGATCCCACTCACATAGGCTTCACATTGATACCTCATACGACTCAATAGGACCACTAGTGGCCCACCTAGACCCCAAAACGTCTATTTCCATAAACTTTGTCTACTGCGCATGCGCAGAATGACGATATTCCAACCCCACATCCACCCCATCGGATGCCTCCTCACATGAGCTTCACATTGATACCTCATACGACTCCATCGGACCACTAGTGGCTCCCGCAGACCCCAAAACGTCTATGTCCATACCCTTTGTCCACCGCGCATGCGCAGAATAACGATATTTCAACCCCACACCCATCCCATCTGATGCCCCTTCACGAGGCAGACCGCATCACCGCCAGACCGCATCACCGCGGAGGAATACAAAGGTCACGTGACCTTGTATCAGAGTTCAAGAGAATAAGCCGCTGCCACATTGGTAAAGTTTTTTACCAAATTCAAGATGGCGGCCAAACTCTGGCAGTGTTTTCCAACCACCTAGCTGGGGGTCTAATAACACCCCAGCCACCAGTCAGATTTTTGGACCGGATTCGGGGCCTTCGCGCACATCGCCGGAAGTGACATCATATATAGTAAAATAGATGTTTACCGAACATTTCGATTACTTTCCAAGTCTGCATACTACCTCTGTTGACCTAGCATCAAAAAGAATTATCTGGAGATAATTTTCCCTGTTTATCTGGACAGAGCATATGAAAAGTAGTTCACTCATGTGCAACACTAATGGAGTTGTTCGGCTGGGTTCAAACTGAACCGTGCGTTGGTTGGTTTCCACTATACGTCATAGCAACGTGGTAAAGGTCAACTTCCGCTATTGGTGGCAGGGATGTTAATGTAGCTTGCGAAACGGAGCATGCGCTGTGGGGGAGGTTGAATTTTTTCCAGTAGACAATACTACTGACTTAAAAAGTCATATTTCCAGATCGGTGGGAGTTACTCGTAACTGCAAGCTACACGAAGCTCAGTTTGACTAATCATTTCCGGTGACAAGATCCAACTCTGCTATATTACCTCAAGTAAGCTATTGAACAACAAAATAAAATGAATGCACCATTAGCTTTATGTTATTTCGTCTCTGTTTGTCAGCGAGACAAAACCCTCTTCGAAGATAATGAACGTAACCCAGCTGAGAATTTTCCCCAGCAGTGGCGTCTGTTGGCTGGGTTCGGTCTATTTATAGAACACTGCGTCTGGAGAAGATATGTTTGTCCGCTTCTTGGGGTGTACCGTTCTTTGCGATACGTTTCTGCTTCACCATTAATAGATCGCCGTCATGGGTCGGTTATTGACAAGGGAGATAACCGAAGCAGTATGCAGATGGCGCTACATGAATTTTATCCGGGGATTTTGTTTGTGTTGTTGTTGTTGCTCTGTGCACCTTGAAGGAGTTCGGCAGGTGTTCGAGATGTACTTAAAGATTAAGCTAAGTTGTACAGCTTGAAAACTGCATGCACTGGGACTAAATTCACCCCCTCCCCCTCCCTCCCGTACGCAAGGTGTACAGTCTTAGTACACCCTTACTGATACTGTCACACAGATTAATTAGTGAAAATCATGCCTTCCTACATACGTTCATAAAGTTAGACCGCGTGTTGGAACTCCTCGGAACTCCATGCTATACAGTTTGGAACTCAGCAAACAAATGATGGCTCATGCCATACCATGCAGCGGCATGGGGGAATGATCTAGGCCATTCCAACTGGAACTCTAATCCATCCAGATCAGAACACCAAACTGGGTATGGTGTATCTCATTTGAATAACCGGCATATGCCATCTCTACCATGGAACTCAGTTCCTAATTTCAAGAAGCTCCCTAAATGTGAAATCTGTCAATTGATACATTTAACTTTTCGGTATACATGCAATAACAATAATCAAATGAAATACATGTAAGTTGGTATTGGTTAACCTATAGATGTGCACAGAATGGCCCTGCTACATGTACATGTACTTGACAGAACCTTTTTCAGAACTAAATTACACTAACAATGTGTATTTAGAATTTAGAAGAACCAATATTACAGTTTTCCTCCCACCGTGACCCGTAAAGCTAGTATTTTACATTTAGTTAACTGAAAGTGTTCATAAGATTCAATTTAGTTAACTGAAAGTTTTCATAAGATTCAATTTAGTTAACTGATAGTGTTCATAAGATTCAATTTAGTTAACTGAAAGTGTTCATAAGATTCAATTTAGTTAACTGAAAGTGTTCATAAGATTCAAATTTTGAGAGTGTATCAAATAATTATTCATGAATATTACAAATTATACTATGATATGGCTCCATGAGCAGTATGGAGTTAAACTTCTCAATTGTTAAACTTTCCTGGTAAGAATGTACTCTGCCTCATAATGAGACAGAACTGACCATCAGGCTACATGTACATGTACATGGCCAGTTAATATTCTATTATAGGACTCTGTGGAGTACAGCAAAGATCACCTTGACCCTGAAGGACAGAACATACTGTACACATGTGTTGTGACCCAAATGGTTGCAGCTAGCAGATAAGCTGAGCTGTAGATACCATACGTTTGTTGATCTGGCCACCTGCATATCAACTCTGTCCAAGTATTGGCTATCCATGTGAATTAAATTTGGAAGGTACCATCTCAGATTATACAGAAAGCTTTAATTCAATGGCATGGTTTTGTTCTATTCATGAAATCCGGTCTGAGTTTCATTTTCCCCAATTGTCAAGGTAACCCAGCTAACATATATACATGTTTGAAGTTTTAGCTTGCTGTGATTTATGCAGTTTATCACTGTTTTTGGGTGACCACAATTCTGTTACATTAACGACATATCCCATAATGAACAGTCTTTCATGATTCAGAACGATAAATACTCCATTAATTCAATCACCAGAATTGCAATTTGGGAGTAAAAATGAGGGGAGTTATAAATTCCGAATTAAGAATTTACATCAAATAGAGCATGCATGAGCACTTGTATGACCTGTGCAGAGATGCACAAATTCGTAGGTACTGTAAAATCGTTTACTATCAAGGATGGAAATAATAAGTACAACAGCAACAAGACTATAAAATGATGGATATAAGAAATAGACCGAATTAAGGATTGCTTTAATTAGGTTTGCAACAAATTATCCAACAGTAGCAATATTATAAGATCATGGATATAAGAAATAGACCGAAGTTACATGTAGGATTGCTTAAATATTACGTTTGCATAATAGATAACAATACTTATAATATTGCATCGAGATAAAAAGTCTTTAAATAAAGGAATTTCTAAGCTCAATTGTAGCTTGAACTTAGATCGATGATTGATCTAATGTTGGATGGAAACATCAATGTTTAGAATAATTTATTCATAATTGAATCTGATAATAATTATACATATAAAGACATCTTTCCATTGATAACAAATATCCATCAGCATACAGTGACATGTCCAGACGAAATGTACATGTAGATGTAGTAGTAGTAGTAGTGAAATCTCACCTGACTCTGAGTGAATGCAACAGATCTCCGATTCTGACCTCCTGCTCCTGGTTATCAACTTTATATTTGAATGGATGATGCCAAATTATGCAAATTGTCAATTTGAGACTTACATGAAATTTCACTTCATCTGACATAAAAGTTCAGCACAAATTATGGATCTATTTTTCAGTTTTTGTAGAAAGCTTGAATTTATATTCAATTGTCTGGAAGAAACACTTTGTACATGTATTCACCAGCTGTTTCATTAAAAAATGAGCTGGGAAATCGGTTGAGATATTCAGTAACACAGTTAAACACCCACAACGATGTATGTGTGTGAGAAGGAGGTGTACCGAGCAGGTTCCTTATTACATGTATCTCAATTTTCCTGATGGATCTTTGTCAGTACGAAAAGCAACCCTGAATATGGATAAGTATTACAGTGAACAAAGTTACAGACAGCTCAATATGTGCAGTATATAGACAAGATATAATGTGATCTTAGCCAACACACATTCATGATTTAGTAAGCTAGTGATGTCAATCTGGTTATATAATTAGTTTTGATAAGCCCTGTCATTTTCAGATAAAGTTGGTAGACTGTTGTTGACAATAAATATTAAGAGCTAACCTGGACTAGTATCACTAGCAAACCTAAAATTAAACCTGGCAACATAAAAGTAGCTGAAAATGGAAGGGATAAAGATTTCAATGGATGGATTTCGCTACCATTTCCGATATATGTGCATACATACAGGTAACAGCCTTAGAGGAAGTAATTATATGTTGTGGTCCGGCCCTCAAGTCCTTTGATTTGCATGGATGGAAGAAATCTAAACCTGTCTTTGTCATTGACAAACATAGTATGCTCTGAAGTTCATTCCATGTTGTGACTCCATAGAGAGACCTTAAACAAAAGGACCTCAAGCACGCATCCCTGCTTAACTTTGATTCAATTCATAGGATATTAGGAATAATTTTATACATATGTTATTAAACTTGAGGATGTAATAGCACATGTACAGAATATGCCTGTAGTAAATTACATGTACCTTAATTGTTATTTTCAAATTGCCCTGTTATTGCCAAAGGTGCACATGCAATATTTAGCATTCATGAAGCCTAAATGTACATTGTACCGCTAAACTAAATGGGGGGAGGTACAAAACTGGTTTCCCACAACTAATTTGGCCTTCAAGTGCAGAATTCTCCAAAATCGTCTAAACATGGAGCCTAGTCAGCTGTAGTAGGCCCCATGGTCCAAATGATATGTATTTATATATAAACCCAAGCTACAAGGTCCACATTCTCTATGTATTCCTCTATAAACCCAGGATGTATGAAGTATTTGGGTAAAATAAGAAATGGGTCAACCTTTTAACCTGGTCACTGTGTCAGCGTTTATATGTTTGAGAATGTCCCTATTGTTAGCAGTTTGTTTCTCGTCTGCTTTGATTGGCTGGTTGAATCTGAGCACATTATAATATATTGAATAATGAGAAAAAACATTCAATAATTGGTCACAAAAAGATTCAATAATTTTGAGAATATATGGCCTAAAATAATTCAATTTATATTCTTAAACCGAATAAAGAAAAGCGTTATTAAAGATTTCGGTTGATGATTCTGTATTCAAAACCTAATCTAAATTATATATTTAATATTTTTGAATGGAACAAAGCAAAATGCAACATTTTGTCTGATTTTTGAATGAATATAGTGCATTATAGGACATAAATTGGAATTATTGAATAAATTAGATTGCCTGCCTTAGTCAGTACTTTATACATATATTCCATCTCTATGGTGAGTATACAATTCAATCTTTGAGACAGAGCTAAATCATTCTGAGATCTCAACAAGTGACTTCTGGGTTTGGATCCTGCACCCTGTCCTTTCTGCACATAATTTCTGCTACACAGTTAGTGATCATCCCATACTCAATCATAGTGCTAATCAGAAAGCTCTGACTATATCCTCTCTGCATTCAATATCACCATGCATGGATATAGATAGCATGTATAGATATTTTTTTGGTCAAATGATCCATTTTTATACGCCCGCCAAAAGGCGGACGCATTATGTGATGGCGGTTTCCATCCGTCTGTCCGTTACTCGTGTCCGGTCTATATCTGGGACAGTTTTCTATCCACAGTTCCAATTTTTGGTGAGTGGATACCCTACGGGGAGATGATTTGTCGCGTACCAAAATGAAGGTCGAGGTCAGAGATCAAAGGTCATTGGCCTGAAAAACAGGAAATCACTGAAGTGTTCATGTCCGGTGTATATCTGTGAATGTTTTCTATCCACAGTTGCAATTTTTTGTGAGTGGATACGCTAGGTGGAGACGATGTGCCACGTACCAAAATTTAGGTCGAGGTCAGAGGTCAAAGGTCACTTGCCTAAAATCAGGAAATCATTGACCATTGACAGTTTCCATCTTCAGTTCTAATTGTTGGTGAGTGCATGCCCTAGGAGGGAACGATGTGTTGCATACCGAATGTAGGTCGATGTCAGAGGTCAAAGGTCAGTGTGACCGAAAAATCAGGAAATCATTAAAAATTTCTATTTTTTTGTGAGTGGATTCAATAGGGGCTAATGAAGTGTCGCATACAAACAATTAGGTCAAGGTCGAAGTCACTGTGACCCCAAAATCCTTAAATTATTAAAATAACATTTTTTTTTGTGTCAGTAGGTACATTAGGGGGACACGATGTGTCACCTACCAAAATGTAGGTTAAGGTCAAAAGTCAAGGTCACTGTGACATCAAAATTGTGAAATTGTAAAAAAATCATGATTTTTTTAGTCCACTGAGAAATTATGGGAAGCCGTTTTGTCATGTACCAAAAATTAGATCCACATCAATAGTCCAGGTCACTGTGACCCCAGAAGCAAGGTCAAAGGTCAGGAAATCATTAAAAATTGCTATTTTTGTGAGTGGATTCAATAGGTGGAAATGAAGTGTTGCATACCAAAAATTAGGTCAAGGTCAAAGGTCACTGTGACCCCAAAACCAGGAAATTATTAAAAATAACATTTTTTGTTTCAGTAGATACATTAGGGAGACCCGATGTGTCACATACCAAAATGTAGATCAAGGTGAAAGGACAAGGTCACTGTGATCCCAAAATCGTGAAATTGTTAAGAATCATGATTGTTTGTGTCCATTGATAAATTACGGGGTCACGGTTCGTCATGTACCAAAATTTAGGTCAAGTTCAATAGTCAAGGTCACTGTGACCCCAGAATCAAGAAATCTTAAAAAAAAATGTTTGTGTCAGTATAATTAGGGGGACATGATGTGTCACGTACCAAAATGTAGGTCCAAGCCGAACGTCAAGTCACTGTGGCCCCCAAAATCATGAAATTAATAAAAATCATGATTTTTGTGTCCATTGATACATTGAGGGAAGATGATGTGTCGTGTATCAAAATTTAGGTCAAGGTCACTGTGACCCCAAAATCAGGAAATCATTGAAAATAAAAAAAAATCTGCTAGTTGACACATTAGAGGGACATGATGTGTTACATACCAAAATGTGGGTCAAAGGTTAAAGTCACTGTGACCCCAACATCAAGAAATCATTAAAAGTAACATTTTCATATGCCTGTCGAAGATGAGGTCGTGTAAATTATGCGATGTTGCGTTCTGTTCATTCATCCATTAACATTTGTTGTCTCTAGTTTCAAGGTATGGATTGGTACCAAACTTTGAGTATACCTTACTCGCATGGCAAAGAGTAGCCATACATTTTGAGATCAATTTGTCAAAGGTCAAGGTCACAGTTCCCCAAAACTGAATCAAGTTTAGCTGACTATATGTGTTAGGTTGGAATGTTCAGAGTTCTCTCCCTACATGGATATGGCATTTGTTCTGTGGAGTTGTCTTCCATGTTTGAAACAGCTACATTTAGTTAAACTGTTGTGAAATAAAAACCATACATTTATTAATTTAACGGGGAGAGGGGTCCTTTATGAGCTTCATACCTGTTTATTAACTCAAGAACAAAGGTTTACTTCATCACTTTCTTCAACCTTCATGAAAAATTCTCTCGCCTGAAAGGAATCCATTTGCAGGAAAACTACTGTTTTCCTGTGTTTGACTACTGTTGATTTCAGTGTGGGATATGTGAGCTGTCGGCTCTTGTTTCAAGGTCAACTAGTTACCAAGAGTTGAGCCCATTTTAATTTATCATTCAATATAAGATGTGATATATGTTACATTCTCAGAAGCACAAACTCGTAGACCTTTCTCTGGATTGCTAGCTACCAATTGGAATCAAGGCTAATAAACCACCTTGCAATTTGGACCAATGTAATTCCATATATACGGGCGTATGTATTGAAGCCCCTTGGGCTCTTGTTAACCTTTGTCCCAGTCCTGTGGGCTATTTCAAGCCAATTTTGCATTGTCTTGGAAAGGTGCTAAAATAGAGCCCCAGTATTTCCATTCAGTGAAATATGATATATGATAATTTCACTAATTTGGCAGCCCAAACCTAACTGGATAATGGTCGATATTTTATCTGCAAATATCTGCTATCATTTTCCCCATCCTAATAAAATGAAAAAAACTGTATTTTCAAGAGACCTCTTGAACAATAATTGGAAAACCAGGGAAGATCTTCCTGCTGTGCTGTGCTATTCTGTGCCCAATGTGCATGTATTTGGTCAAAATTGCTGACAGAAATAATTGCAGGAGGTTAAAGAACCCGTATGGTGTACGTATGAATTAGTTACTTGTAACCTACTTGTAACGGAGCAGATCTCATGCTGCTATTTTATAGTGCTGTCCCACCGAAATATCATGCCGTAGGCAGACATGACACCACACTCAGTCACATTATACTCACACCGAGCGAATCAGTCCTTGATATATCCTCTTAATGCTGAGCGTAAGCGAGGAAGCAACAAGTTCCATTTTTAACTCATCTGGGCCGAAGGCCCGATTGGCTAATGTCATGGACTGATTGTCCTTCGTCCGTCGTCAGTCGTGTGTCGTCCGTCATGCGTAAACATCTTCTTCTCTGAAACCGCTTGGCCGATTAAGCTGAAACTTGGCATGCATTTCCCCCCCATTGAGTACATCAAAATTTGTTCATGTGGTGTCGATATGATTGTAAATATGGCTGCCATGGTGGCCATCTTGAATTTGCCAGTGAAATCTTGTCATTATTTTTCGGTAACTACTTGAATTTCCCCATGAAACATTGTTATCCTGATTTCTCTGGAAGTACTGAATGAATATTTCTCAACTTTGATACACAGGTTCCCCTTGGAGTCTAGTTCTGCAAGATACCTTTTGTGATCTGATTCAAAAATCCAATATGGCCACCAGGCCGCCATCTTGGATTTCCCCATGAAACTTTGTTATCGCGATTTCTCAGGAACTACTGCATTGATCTTTCTCAAATTTGATACACGGGTTGCCCGTGGGGTCTAGTTGTGCAAGATACCTTTTCTGGTCAGATTCGAAAATCTAATATAGCCACCAGGCGGCCATCTTGAATTTCCCCATGAAATTTTTTCATCATGAAATCTCAGGAAATTACTGCATGGATCATTTAGTGTTCAGCAGGGACAACACAAGTTTGAAACTCATCTATTGCAGTTCTTTAGTGACAATTTCTTACAGCTACTTTCTCCAGTTACAGCTAGATGAGCTACAGTGCCGTGGCACTATCTTTCAAGTCTTTAGTATGACCTGGCCTGGGATCGAACCCAGGACCTACCGCTTACGAGGCCGACGCTCTACCATTAGGCCACCGCAGTGGAGTTGGAAAATTGATGAGAGTTATACATGTATGATCACCTGTGTATGCTAATAAAGTATCAGCAATATTTTGGTAATCTAGTGTTTACTGTTTTCACATTTCCTATTATTATCTCAATGCATTACATCTCTTGTTTGATGCTGCAGATTATGGTTGCCAGTGTCCTCTATGTCACAGTTTGCGGAAAATTATCCAGCTACCTTGTGTAATTTTTTAAATCATACAATGATACATGTACATGTGTATGCTGTTATTTCAATTGTTTAGAATTTAGATTTAAGTGTGACAGACAGGACAAATCTTTACGGTGGAATCTAAATTCTCATTTCATCTATCACAAGTTACATGTATCTAAACTAGATTTTAAGGCAAAATGTCAAAGACCAATAGATTCAATGGAATCCAAATCAACCAAGCACTGATTAACGATTGCTAAAGTTTTAATATTCGGTTAACCACTGGTTTCCCTGCAGTAACTTAAGAGGCGTTTATTCATCATGAATTCAAGTGGCACAGAAACCTCTTCAGGCTGTTTTCCTGGAATCTTTTCCCCCATTCAGAGCTGAAATAATATCCACTCACCATGTCCAAGTTTGAAGACTACACGTATCAGTCCAATAGGTCCATATACCGGACACGAAAATGACAGTTCGCACAAAACGAAATTACAGTTTGGTTGCCATAGCAACTGCAGTATTGGATCAATGTGGTAAATGACACATCGTCTCCCCAATATGTATCCACCCACCAAATATTAAAACTGGAAATAAAAGCCTAAAACCTTGAAAATAGAGGGGGCGGGGTATTCAAGCCCTGAAAATATATTGGTCGAGGGCTCCCCGGGGGGTCTTCATTACCCTGAAATATATCGCGTGGGGGGAGTGTCTCCATTACCCTGAAATATATTGAGGGGGGTATACATAACCCTGAAATATATTGGGGGGGGGAGTAAATAGGTAAATATATTGGAGTTGTATTTTAAAAAACACTCCTGGGTACTTTTAAAACGATTCACTTGATTTCATAGGCGGGGTGGATGGTTGTTATTGGGGGGGTCTGTGTGAAATGTTTTGGGCGGGGTCAAACAGAGTTAATATTAGTGAGGGGGGGTGTGGACTATAATGTTATTATGGGAGGGAGGGTATTCCTTGCCGTAGAAATATATTAGGGGGAGGGGGAGTCGGTCAAAAAAAAAGAATTTACCCGGGGGGTACATTTAGAAAACCATCAACAGTGGGGGGGGGGGGGTGCCTTTTAAATTTGCAATGGCCCATAGCAGCATCCTATTCTCACGTCTTCCGTCGAGAGTCATACCCGGCATTCAGTAGCCGGACGTTATGTGTCTAGAAATTCAGCATCCATAATCCAAAGATCTAATTTAACGAAAAGCAGGCCTAAATTGAACATATACCTAAGCACAATACAATATAGTTATTGCAGGTTAGAAGGGTTGAATATGTTTTCCTGATAATCCAAATCGTATCTGTTTTCTTTCTTATGAATTAACTTCCGAAGTGTTTTCTTGAATATTATACCTCAGTCATGTTATAGTTATGCTTGTTCAAATGAACGTCCTAAATATGTTAATAATATTAATATATCGATGGCCAATTTTCTTTAATACAGAGATTATCAATGAAATACGTCTATATATGGTGTCCTAAAGAAGAATTGTATTATAGAGTCTAAAGATAGTCCAGCTGAAAAAAGTGATGTGAATGCGTTGGCATCATGTTGGCCCTCAAGACTTTTAGAAAATTTTAGCTATCGTGTACTTTCAACACCGGAGCGTTTTGATATTAAGTATTTTTCCAGAAAAGGACTCAATATAAACAACGTGTGGGGAGGTTTGTTCCTATAACATATGTACATGTACAACATATTGACGGGCAATCATATACATATAATGGATAAAAAATCCTTGATATTATTTTGAAGGCAGCAACATTTGGGAGTTCACCTTAATGCTTACTTACATATATAGAGTGTTCAACTATAACATTATAAAATTAATTGCATCGGTGTTTCGTATCTCATCGAACAGAACAGAACGGACTAATTCATAGAATTCCATTCAGCCCCTATACTATGGTATGGTGTGCAACTTGGGTGTACATTACACGTTTTGTTATATCAGTGTGAGTAGTCGGAAGATAACTACTTTTGAGAAACTGTTTGTATTTCTTGAATAAATCTTCCAGATTGATTTAGGCTATTTTTTACATGAATGTTATAAGCGGTTATATACCATGTTTGATATATCGTGGTGTTTATTGTTGTGTATGAATTGTTTACATTAATATTCTCTGTGTATATGATTGTATATACGGTTATTGGTGCCACGTCTATGGGTGATTCACCTTTGTGACACATATCAGAATGAAATAAAAAATAAAACAATAAATGCCGTACTTGCAGTGCAGGGATACATCGATGCAGATGTAGGTGGATTAGCAATGCTTCATTCTTTAAGCACAACTCGGTAATGGTCATATTTGCAGCTTATGATTATGTTATTTGGGTTTGTTTATGGAATTACAAGCATCTAGTCCGTCATTCAATATTCGACCGTCGTCCATTAAAGAATTTCCGCGTCCATAATCCAAAAACCTGTTCCATATTCTACATAACAGCATTATCACCAAATAAAACAACAACAACAGTCATAGTATAGATAAACATAGGCTAGTTTCCAGCAAGAGAGGAGCGGTTAACAGTTTTCAATGATGCCGGCAAGACATCATGATGTTCCAAGAATATCAGATCAATATTCTGAATCCATATGATTTTCGATGTAAATTTGTTATCCAGGGAATGATGTATCTCGGTCACGCTTTGGTTGTGTCTGTTCATATGAACATCATGAGGATCTTGAAGTACGAGGGATCATATGGCCCATAGCCCTGGGTTAAGTGGAATTAGACACAATTTACGAAACGCAACGCTCGTATTTTGCAATAAGAATGCTATATGTCTCACTAAAATATTGCTGGCCAGAAAGGAATAGTTTACGATGTCGAAAATTTAATCATCTCTTTTGTCGTTAAGTCGACGAGAGAGAGAACGCCCGGTTCATTTTTTTATAGAGATACAGGTCAAAATAGCATCTGCTGTTAGGGTTATCTGTAGTTTCCTTCAAATCCGATGAAGGTGGATATATATTCCTCACTGCGTCATTTATATGGCGATTATCCATAGCGCGAAGATCGTTTATATAGCGTTTGGTGAATGAGAAGTAACGAACTTTGAAATACATGTAATCGTATCCACAAGAGAAAAGATTTACATCAGCCAAAAGTGCACAATTAGTAGCCATTGGAATACCTATATGCTGTTGTCAAATTTCACAAAGATATTATCAATGAGAAATTCAAGTAACTCGTTAAAACAATGAAACATCACATGAATGATATCCCTTGAATGTAGTAGAACTAAAGAATGCTTTATGGCTTCTGACATTAACATATCGGCGATCAGTTTTCTGGAATACAAATTCGATTAGTGAACTAAGCCGATCGATACGGTTCTGATGAGGGATTGTAGTATAGAGAGTCGAGAAATCCCATGTGGATATATGTGTGTACGGCATGTGACCTTTAGACACAAATTTTTCCGTAAGACGTTTTGAATTTTTTTAATATCCACATTATTCAATGCCAATGCCAATGCCCCAAGATGCTTTCGCCTCCTGAAGGACCCTCGCCAACAGGGTTGAAAGAAGCCTGTGGGTGAGGCATGGTGCGGAAGAACAAGTCTACTAGGATTGCGATGACACAAATGACAGCGTACAATATCTGCAATTGAGAACTCCGTAAAAATGGATATGAAACCATTAAATACCAACCATATCAACCTATCGCCAACTATATGCATTACGGAGTCTTACGTAAAATTAAAATGTCTTACGGAGGAACTTGATGCTAAAGGTCACATACCGTACAGACATGTATCCACATGGGATTTCTCGACTCTCTATACTACAATCCCTCATCAGGACCTTATTGGCCGTCTAAGTTCATTAATAGTATCTGTGTTCAAGAAAACTGATCGTAGATATATTAATGTCGGAAGCCATGAAGCATTCTTTAGCTCTACTACATGCAAGAGATATCATTCATGGGATGTTTCTTTGTTTATAGAGTTGCTTGAATTTCTCATTAAAAATATCTATGTGAATTTGGCAACACAATATATCAGCAGCATATAGGTATTCCAATGGGTACTAATTGTGCACCCCTGTTGGCTGACCTGTATCTGTTCTCTTATGAATATGACTGTATGCAGGCGCTTTCAAAAACCGATCCATTCAAAGCCCGTTCCTTCTCATTCCCCAAACGCTATATAGACGATCTTCTCGCTGTGGATAATCGCTATATAAATGACGCAGTGAAGGATATATATCCACCTTCACTGGATTTGAAGGAAACTACAGATAGCCCTACAGGCACATCATATTTAGATCTATATCGCTACAAAAATGAAGCGGGAATTCTCTCTCGTCGACTTTATGATAAAAGAGATGATTACAATTTCGACATCGTAAATTATCCCTTTCTGGACAGTAATATTCCAGTGGGACCTGCATATGGCGTATACATATCTCGCCTAGTAGCATTTGCTAGATCCTGTGTTAATTGTGACGATTTCAATCAACGTCACAAAACATTGTTGCAGAATCTTATAAAACAAGGTTATTCGTCCAAGCGCCTACACTCAAAGTTTCTCACATTTGGCGATACATATCGCATGCTGATTGCAAAATACGAACGTAGCGTGCAAGATCTATGGCGTTACGTTTCGTAACTTGTGTCTAATTCCGCTTAACCCGGGGCTAGGGGCCGTATGAACCCATGTGCTGCAAGATCCTCAAGGTGCTCATATGAACAGTCACAATCAGAGCGTGACGGAGATACACCATTCTCTAGATAACGACTTTAGAACGACTATTATGGATTAAGAATAGTGATCGGCGATACGGATTTTATATTTTTGGAACATCATGATGTTTGTCGGCATCATTGAAAACTGTTGACCGCTTCTCTCTTGCAGGAAACTAGCCTATGTTTATGTATACTATGATTGTCTTTTTTGAATTTGGTGCTAATACTGTTATATGGATATGGAATAGGTCTTTGGATTATGAACGCGGATATTCTTTAATGGACGACGGCTGAATTATGAATGACGGACTAGACGCTTGTATTTCAATACTGTCGACAAGTAACACCAAGCAACAGTCACAATACGAACAGGTGCACCATCACATTTTTATATGCTCGTTGTTGACTGTCGATTCTCGTTCCAGACCTTGCCTCTGCCACCATACACCGATGCCTTTGCCGTAGGTGGCGGTTCAGCGGATTCCGTCTGTCAACTGGACACGCTATGCCCCCTTCAGTCAGTCAGGACGTACATCGTCATCTAAACGGTCCAGCTCTGTTTCCTCCACAGTCAAGCCTAATACATTTGATATTCTCCAATCTGTAAATAGAAAACATATTAACTAAAACATTTCCCTATCCAGCATAAGTTATGTTTATGAGGAAGAAAGTCTCACAAAGACAACAAAAAGAAAGAAATAATAACACAATACACAATCGACACTCGCTCACTTTCAAACACATATATTCCCAAACCGCTAAATCTGATGAGAGGGACCCATCCCTCACCAGAACTAGCGATCCAATCATTCACTTCCACAATAACACATTCACACAAAGCCCTATTCCGAACCCAACCCATTTCAAATCTCACTAGCTATGGGGAATCTTGGAACAGGACGTCCACGCCTAGTCCAACGATCTCCGGATGCTTGTCACTTCCGAGCCTAAAGCTAGTCGCAGAGAATAGTCTAATCCATTGTGTGAAGCGAATGTTCTATCAAAACCTACAGAAGCCTCTACAGGAACATCCAAAGCTGGGGAATATACAAAATCATGTAGCCTAATGCTCTGTCCAACTCACAGGTGGCATGATCCCTGGTACTGTTCCAAGCTGATTCACATAATAAACCAAAGATTCAGAATCCTTGTTCTCTCTAACTAGTTATTAGACATTAGTCAGCTTATTCTCCACCTTCCAGGGTCCAGGCTCCAGCCCATACCCACCTTGGCACTAGCTTCTGAAGGATACCACCTCCATACAAACCCCGTATCGTAAACCTCCTTCTGATGCACCGTCACCTTCCCTGTATTGCTACGAATTCGAATGTCTTACTTTGTACATATTTCAGCCAGCGGACATATTCTACTGGAATATGCAGACTCAAGGGATTTCCCACCATCCAGTCCAACGGATACGACAGCTCATACCCCAAACATTAATAAAAAGGGAGAGCATCCAGTACACTCCAGTACGGTAGATCGATACGCCATCATGACGAATGGCAATTGTTCATCTCAACAAGCCAGGTTTTCTTCCACGTGTATGGTTAACATCTGAATAAGCGTCCTATTGAATGACTCGACTAAACCATCGGACTGGGGCGTATAAGGTGTCGTCCTGGTTTTCTCAATCACTAACAGACGGTACATATGAACAAAGAGGTGGGAATCAAAACTCCCTAACCTGATCGAAATGTATCTGTTTAGGTAACCCATGCCAGCACGTAAATTCGGAAACGAGCTCATTCGCGACGGTAAGCTGTATGGTCTGAGACAACATTTGCCTCCATCCAATTAGTAAAATCGTCAGCAACAACGAAAATATACTGATTAGTCCACTATGAACATTGGTGGCAGGAGAATTGGCGGGAGACAACAGGCCTAAATAAGTTTCATTGTCCCCGAAGTAGCTACGTGATGCGGGTCCGGAGTGATGCCGTTATTGGATTGTAACTCCGACGATTGTTCTGCGTCGGCATGATAAACAAAGCAATCTGTGCAATCTTGCCGCTTACACTTTCGATGGGACTAGCGAGAAAGACCATCAGCATTTCCATTTCTCCCCCTTTTAGATATTGCAAAATAACGCCATAGGTGTCTATCACAGATGTCCATCTTGCAACCATCCCCTCGGGATTCTTGACCTTCTTCAACCAGTTCAAAGAAGCCCCCACATATAATGTCGGAAATGCTTCACAAATGTAACGACGGCAAGCAATACTCTATACGTCGTACATTATTCAAAGTGTTACTGCCATGAACAATGACAAGTTCCAGACCGTCCTGTCGCTGTGACAATACAGTCCATACGAGCTGGCATCACTGTCAAGGATGGACTCTGCGTCCCGCATAAGATAGGCTAGGATACGAGCATCAACTAAGAGTTTGTCCTCAAAAGTTTTTCTGTTATTGTACGTCCACTGAAACTTTGCCCACTTCCTTGCAAATTTGAACTAAAGACCACCCTACAGTGGAAAAATCTTGCACAAACCGTCTATAGTTGCCATACAAGTCACATAAAAACGGACCTCAGCAAAATTGAATGGCTCAGGCTACTCCCCTGCAGCTTCCACTTTACTTCTGGCATACTTAATACCACTCCCCGAAACTACATGGCCTAAATAAGTGACCTCACGTTGAAAAAGAAAACATTTCGATGGTTTTAACTTCACCTGTCGTATAAGAAAAAGCAACCCAAATGTGTCATGAGCTTCCTCGAACGTTTTAGCAAAGACAATACTATCGTCGAGGTAGCACAGACAGCGGTCCCCCAGACAGTAGTCCTCTGAGTACCAGTTCCAACAATCTTTCAAAACTTGCAGGGACGTTACAAAGTCCAAACGACATAACTTTGAATTGAAAAAGACCTTCATCAGTTGGAAAGAAATCTTCTCTTTATCCTGCTGATTCATTGCGCACTGCCAATACCCAGACACGAGACCAAGAGTGGTAAACCAATAGGCCGCCACCTGCGAAACTGAAGAATCATCAATGTGAGGTAACCGGTACGCATTTTCAAATGTCACAGAATTAAGGCGCCTGTATTCCACACAAAACCTAGTAGAGCCATCTTTCTTTGCGATCAATACAATCGATGAAGACGAAGTACTACTGTTAGATTCAATGACATCCTCATCCAGCATGCGACTAGTTTTATTCCCTACAGACTCCCGTGGTCCGACGTGGAGATACCTTAATGGGTTTAGCCCAAACCTTGTTAATACGATTTTCAACAATGCTCGTTCGCACAGGCTTACCATCTACCCCATGAATATTTTTTCGAATTCTGCAAGGAGACCTGTTACACTCTCCTGTTGATCAGCCGTAAGATTACACGAAGCTTTTCCAAACTAGAAATACTGGTTACCTTATCAACATGTACCGGTCGATCAGTCACATTTATAACCGACAAGAGTATCCCGTCAGAGTCCACATACGCACGAGACATCACTAAGCCCTTCTTTTTCATGATGCTCAGTGGTTTCGCCAAAAGTGCACAGCCGGTGTTAACTTGAACATCCACATAACCCCTAACACATTTCCGATGTTTGAGGGATATCAACTTTTGAAGACAGTTTGACCCTCGCAAAGTTAACTGAAACACGCCTACTTAGGACAATGCCATACTGATCCATGACCAAGCTCCCGCTGGACATACTAACGTCTAAATCCTACTGCCTCAGAAAATCTATACCCAGTATTCCAGGTAAACCGAGGTGCGCTACTACAAATCCATGTACAAAAATATGATCTTCAAGCTTAAATTCCAACTGGATTCTCCATTTAAAGCGTAGCGGTTAACCGCACATCCCGTATCCACCAGCATCTCATGGAAGCCGTTAACTACAATAATTATTGCAATTAAGCAAGATTGCATCACCGCCCCACGCCCGAACTTGGTCTCTCACGTACGTCAGAATCAAATGTAGTAGCACCTTCGGCCCCAGAAAACAACCCGTTCTAATTTAACCACTGATTACCCATGGTTCTGTGGGATATTTATCATAGGATGCATAAGAAAGAGGGCCCAATCTGTGACAAACATAGCATTCCTTACATGCCCACTATCCACCGGCATTACAACCCTTTCTAATCGCATTGGACAACTTTTTGAACAGTCCCTCCAGAGAAGTAAACAGTTTATATGAAACCTCCTGAATTCGTTCGAGTGGACTATCATCTTTTTCTCAATCTGACAGAGCTTCCGCTGCGACTACACTCACGTCAGCTCCCTGCAAACTATTCCCTATGTTCGTTTTTTGTACAGGGGTTTTCAAGTATTTCATCGTTTCAAATTCAACCGCGTGCGCTATGGCGGCCTCCAGCGTTTCAGAGGAGACAACAGATAACATGCCACTTTATCTCTGCACGTCCAATCTCGTTTACAAATTGCTCCAGCACATTTACCTCCCTGTACTCTACAGGCATCCCCGGAAACGCAAGATACCCACGTCGACCCAAGGCATATCCGAAATCAGCTGGCGTTTTGCCACCTCGACCGCTGCGCACACGGAACTCGCACCGATGGGCTACGTCCAGTTCATGTGGGTTGAAACGCTCGATAAGGATCTAACAATTGTTGTGTGTGTCCTCGAAAACACATCTATAATTGCTGCACATTCTCAGACGATGACGGCCCGTTGCATGGAGAAACTTGTTCGAAATGAATTATAACTTTTTTCCACTCCGCCCCCCGACCATCGAACTTGTCTTGTTCCTGTTCGTGCCTAGTTAGAATTCTTGACTCTCTTTCCTAACCGATCTCGTCCACGGCCTGTACAACCCTGCCCAGGTGTACCAACGCCTACTGGCAGAAAATCTCTGATAAGGTACTACCACCAATAGAATTCTCAGCTTGTCCAGTCAGATCTGGTTGCAGGTTATTCGCGTGTTCCGCTATCATATTCAGCTTAGAAATCTGATCATCTGTCAATGTGTCCAGACGATTCCACTTTCTATTCTGCTCATCTATAATTAAGGTATTCTTGCTTATCACGTCGCCAAGCTTAAATGTCATGTTCAATGATTTAGACCAGGCTCCTCCCATCGTTGGAGACTCTGTCAGCTCCCGAGGAAGAAATCTTGCTGGTAAGTATTCTCACCTAATAAGAGTCGGCAGTCGGGTGAATCCTTCCCACAAATCCGAATCGATACTGTGCGTGACCATGCCTCTTATCTCTGTTTCCTACACTAACACTCTCTCACCCACGTGATCTTCATCTCGAAGATCCTGGTTACGGCACCAAACTGTAACGGACGTCGCTTCTGGCTCACTGATTGCCAACTCAGGTTCGTAAGTTAGGATCCTTCAGAGGTGCCAAGAGAGTGGAGAGTGAAAGTTAGAGAAAAGAAACAAGCCAAGTACAACGCAAACACAGTTTTACATCAAATAAATAATAATCAATAATTTATTTTCCTGAGTTACAAACACAATGACGGACGAATACAGCCAGTCCATCATTCCCTCTCAAGGTTTGTGGTTTCCACTACTTAGGTTCCTCGAAAATAATCGTAAAAGAAAGAGAAAGAGAAATAAAATTAGAGGCAAACGTCCAACCAGGTGTGAATAAGATGTGATAGACTCCGCCCTCGTGAGGTATCAATTATTGGATTAGATTTTTCATTTCAACAGGTAATTACTCTTTCGATCAAAAATAAATCTCAATGCATTACATAGCAACATGGATTCAGTACAAGCTAACGTATCAATAGAAGAACTATTTGAGAATTCTTCATGAAAGATGTAAACACGATGAATACATACTCAGGCAATAGCTGTTCTTCCTCAACATGTTGTAAGATAAGCGAAGTGTACGATTTTCGAATGTATTGAAATTAACCTTTAACGGAATAATCCTACGATGTATTTGCCATAACCTGAGCTAGGAATGAAGGTCATTAACCATGCTTATTACGCTAATGTGAATCTCCCAAAGAGCAACGCCGCTTTACATTCAGTAGACAGCCGTATGAAGAATTGCAACGTCCATAATCAAAATACCGTTTTACACGACACTGTTAAGACCAACATTCAAGCAGGCATACAATAAATGGTCAATATAAACATCAGCTGGTTTCTTGAGAGACAAGACCAACAACTTTCAACGAGATTGCGGCAAGACATTAGGAAGTTACTAACGTTGAATCCATATCACTGGCCTGTATTGTATCCAGACGATTATTTAGAGTGTAATGTATCTAGTTTAAACCTTGATTGTGTTGTTCGTATGAACATCTTGAAGATGATACATGTCTCGGAGTTTATACGACCACTAGCCCAGGATGGAGCGGAATTTAGCCATATGCTATCCCGCTTTTATGAGCTTGTTTCGCATTGTGTTTCTGATATTTATCTTTGAACTAAAATGCATATTTCTACAAATTGGCCATCTTTGTTTTCATTGCTCTCAGTCCGTGTAGATTAGACGGATGGACACGACACCGCAAAATGACGGCTCTCCATCAGTTAAATTCCGAAATATGCTATTATGTAAAAGCCAAACGACGCGAGTATGAACCTTAGAAATTTTTATTCATGATAATTTCTGCATTTTGTTACTATTTTGCAGGTTATAAATTTCATTCAAACATCGTTGGCATGTAGTCTTTACTTGAACAACTTTTTGCTTTGACAATGGTTGACCAGGAGTGGAACAAGCTGGAACCATTGAAGCTATCACAATTATTGGATGACCCAACGAATATACCGGTGTCAGAGTAAAAATAAATCACCGAACATGTGAAGCTCTTAACATCTGAAAAAGGATAAGGTACATCGAGTAACGAACAATTGCGAGTAAAAGCCTTGACACTTTGACAATCTGAATTAAAGAAATAGTTTACGTCCTCGGTTACATGTATTCCCTTCTTCCGAAATGAGTGTCGCGAATATGAACCTATTTTAGCTGACAGAGGCTCCCAATCGAGATGAACGCTCGACCGTTCCGTTAATTTCTTCAGACATTCGAAGACAGCCGCGTGAGACTGATTGAATCAACAGGGCAAAGGGTATAAACCCAATGTCAGTAAAACGCTGACTATCGGAAAACCACGACGTTGCAGGGTGCTTGGATTACTGGGGTTGGCCATTACATTTCAGTTTTTTTTCAAACAGCCCTCTGGCTATGGGTTTATCATGAATATATGAAGGTATGCTGGAAGATGTTCAGCTGAGTAGCAGATTGGGTAGGTGGGAAGAATTGCACGGTTTGGTTCTAGGCAGTATCTTGGCAGACTACGCATTTATTAACGCAAGGCTCTTCCACTAAAAGAAAACAAATGCTTCCTCGACAAAGAGAATATCAGCAGCCTTGCTGAAAACAGAAATCATAGTCATCAAAGAGAAATTATACTACGACAATATACTACAGAATACCACAACACTGTACTACAGTATACCACAGTAATATACGACAGTGTACCACAGTATTGCACTACAAAAGAGAGAGAGAGAGAGAGAGAGAGAGAGAGAGAGAGAGAGAGAGAATTAAGGTTTAACGTCGCGATCAGCAATATTTCAGCAATATCGACGATCAAACAAAATTCCTGGCACTCAAGCCAATAACTAAGTAATCCAACACATTAAAACATACACACATTAAAACTTATGCAACAAATCGATTTCTCTCAAATAACCCAGGACACAGTCCTCTCACACCTGACTAAAAAGATCTTCCAAAGTAGTCGCTCGATAAAAAGAATCAATTAAACTAAAACTACAAGCACAGTACTGTGCTACAATATGCCACAGTACTGTACTACAGTATACCACAGCTCTATACAGCAGTATACCATAGTACTCCACTACAGTATACCTCGATACTGGGCTACAGTGTGGTGCAGCACTACACTATACTACGGAATGCTACAGAAATATACAACGATATATACGATGTTTATATACAGCTTATTAAGAGCCAAAAATGAAAATTTATGTTCAGAGCATTTTCACTAATATAAAACATATTTGGTTGGAAAATTGAGTCCGATGTGATAGAAGGTATTTCTCGCTGGTATTTTGTTTCGTACAGATAACTGTGTACAGTTTATTCGCAATCTAATACATTAATTTTTGTTACAGGAAAAAAGATGTAAACGTAACATCCAAATTAGTCCAGGTAAATTTGTTTCTAAATCAAAAGGGAATACTCATATATATATGATATACAGCATCACCTAGTAGTTAAAAACAGCCGCCAAACAGTAAACCTACTTAATGCATATCTACATAATTTTTATCATTCACCTGGTATGAATCAAACGTCTTCACCGAGTAGTAAGGGTGTTACAATTCGGACAAAAATGTACATGTCCTATATAGCAAATATTATTTTTGAAAATAAAGTGCTATAACTCATCCAAACATGTAACGCTCTTGACAGTGTACACCTACATGACACTTCGCAAACTTCTTCGCCAATTAATAAGAAAGGCACAGCTTGGACAATTATGTACTAGATTATATGTTGATGTCGACGATGAAGGCCAATAATTCCGTGAAAATTCATCGAAATCGGTAATAATGCCGTATAATACATATCTGCAAAATAACAAGGGCGTAGACAAGGGGGGGCTTGGGGGGCGTCAACCCCCCCCCCAAATATTGATGTCCGGCAAAAAAAAAAAAAAAAACACAAAAAAGGAGAGAAGGAAAGAAAGAAAGAAAGAATGAAACAGAAAGCAAACATAGCATAGAAGTAAATGTTTAGCTTGTCACATATCTTTATCAACTGTTGCATATTACAGGGAAGTAACATTATCATCAACAATGTTTACCAGAAGGGTTACAATAATTGCAATCGGTCAGAGAATAAAGCAACAGTTTGGCGATATAGGACTCAAAGACCCAGTGTGATTTTCTCCGAGAAACGAATAATGTGCTCCAATTCAATCACCTATCGCCCATTTGGACGGAAAAGGTCAACACGTTGGCTGAAAAGATTTTTTCATAACTTTTTCACCATAAACTTTTTTTTATTGAGATCCCAGTCATTTGTTCAGTATTTGTTTATTCACAAACGAGAGATACGAACTCTCGAATAATTTTCACGGAGAAACCCTTGAGATACAGGCAAAAAATCTAACCCAGACACAAAGTCAATATTTAACTGGTGTAAATATGATGAATATGGATAATTTTCGCTAGTATTCCGAGAAAGGATCACTAAGGTTACATTTTTGATAAGTTTGGCAACTTCAGAACGAACACAAAAACTCATGCGGTCAACCACGCATCAATGCACCGCCCCTGCAATCTAGGCAAAATAGTATTGTCTAAGAAATAACTTGAATTATAGTGCAAACCCCGGATTGAATGATCATTTCACCCTGTATATCACTGTAGTGATCGCCACTGTTATAGGACATTTTCGCAAAAAAAAAAGTTCCAACTTTTACAATCTTTTACCGCTCAAATGCTCCCAGTGAGCGCCAATTTACCATCAATTTACAAAAAAAAACTACCCCCAAACTTCACAACTTGTCTACGCCCTTGAATAGTAAGTATCTTCGATGTAGGTGCCGAAGTTGTACATCAAATAGTAACTGAGAATGGTCCAGACAAGCATATGTTGATGGTGATGATAAAATTTATCGAAACGGGTATAAATCCCCACTGAACACATCTGCAGGATACTAAGTATCTTCCACGTAAATCTCAGAGTTGTCCATCAAATAGTAACTATGGTGGCCCTCCACAGTTTCGTAGTAGTGGCCCCTGTCTAATTTCATAATACGATAGACTGCCCTTGTTCTGGTACATCATAATCCTTCTTGTCTTCTTAATAGCTTATATCTATAATACCATCCTATTCAGCATTATCAACGCTGCAAACGAGTACGTACAGATCGAGTGCTGGCTTCGTCTACACGCTGATCGGGATCATGGAGTAAATTTTGTCCTGCCTCAGTTATGCCCCTTGGGTGTGCCTAAAAATCGGGACTCATTTACGGGAAGAAAATCTGACAAAAAACGGGCAGGATGACACCCACTTTTGTTTGCCTTTGTAAGTTGATACCGGATCAGGGAACGTGACTAAGAAGTTTAATTGAAATCGCTCCTACAGATTTTTGTGGAAATTGAGCCGAATTTGATCATTTTTCGACATTTTTTAAGGGGTTTTCTAGGCAAAATGAAGCAAGCATGGAGGAGAATGTTTTAGTTTAATTTTTCTATAACATAGCAATGCTATATCTTAAAATATTAGTTTCATCATGCTCTTTCAGAAAATATATACATATAAGTTATTTGGGTTGAAAGTTTTACGACAACTGGTGGCCGAAAAACGTACCCACAGTCTATTCCATGCAAAATGGATAAATCTCTGGAGTGCACCCTTTAAGGCATAATAGTGGGGTCTATGCATTATCTCAATGTCGACTCCATTACGAAGCGGAGATGTGTTATTACGCCAGATTGTTTAATTTTGACTTCCTAGTTGCACCTGGAGCGCTATTTTCGGAAGCAGGTGAAAAGCAGATCAGGAGTTCGATTAAAATAATCCACAGTGTGTCCATTAGTATGCTATTGAGGTCATTGCATACTGTATTCCATACAGGAGTTATCTCCCACTGGAATGAGATTTCGGTGGATATTATGGCAGAACGAGGTCCCATCAGAATGATACAAATTTGCCAGTGTAAATTTTCTTTACAAGAGAACCCAGTCACAGTCCATAAAGGATGGAATGGATGTGCATTATTTAGGTTTTATGGATTATTTATCAAGTTTCTGAAGTATTTCCCATGTTTCTAGGAGAAAATTTAGTGCAAAATTAGCTATTATTTGACTTGGTTACATCTCTTATTGCATTTTTCCCGCGTTCCTGCTATCATTGGAAAGCGGAAAGGCAACCACGGCCTTCATATTGCCGAATGGATGTCCATTATTAAGAGTAAATGGGTTAATTTTGAGTTTGTTATCGAAAATCCTGCTAGAGTTGGCAAAAGTGATCAAAACAAAGATGGGGTATGGGGAAAGTTATCAGTCGGATTTCCCACAATAATATGTATAACTGGCAAGTGTTGTATACCACCATACTCGCAAACATTCACAGAATACGATAAATGTGAATAATTAATTTCGCGAAAAACACCCTGCCCTTGTTCTGCTACATCATAATTCTTCTTGTCTTCTTAATAGCTTATATCTATAATACCATCCTATTCAGCATTATCAACGCTGCAAACGAGCACGTACAGATCGAGTGCTGGCTTCGTCTACACGCTGATCGGGATCATGGAGTAAATTTTGTCCTGCCTCAGTTATGCCCCTTGGGTGTGCCTAAAAAATCGGGACTCATTTACGGGAAGAAAATCTGACAAAAAACGGGCAAGATGACACCCACTTTTGTTTGCCTTTGTAAGTTGATACCGGATCAGGGAACTTGACTAAGAAGTTTAATTGAAATCGCTCTTACAGACTTTTCTGGAAATTGAGCCGAATTTGATCATTTTTCGACATTTTTTAAGGGGTTTTCTAGGCAAAATGAAGCAAGCATGGAGGAGAATGTTTTAGTTTAATTTTTCTATAACATAGCAGTGCTATATCTTAAAATATTAGTTTCATCATGCTCTTTCAGAAAATATATACATATAAGTTATTTTGGTTGAAAGTTTTACGACAACTGATGGCCGAAAAACGTACCCACAGTCTATTCCATGCAAACTGGAAAAACCTCTGGAGTGCACCCTTTAAGGCATAATAGTGGGGTCTATGCATTATCTCAATGTCGACTCCATTACGAAGCGGAGATGTGTCATTACGCCAGATTGTTTAATTTTGACTTCCTAGTTGCACCTGGAGCGCTATTTTCGGAAGCAGGTGGAAAGCAGATCTGGAGTTCGATTAAAATAATCCACAGTGTGTCCATTAGTATACTATTGAGGTTATTGCATACTGTATTCCATACAGGAGTTATCTCCCACTGGAATGAGATTTCGGTGGATATTATGGCAGAACGAGGTCCTATCAGAATGATATAAATTTGCCAGTGTAAATTTTCTTTACAAGAGAACCCAGTCACAGTCCATAAAGGATGGAATGGATGTATATTATTGAGGTTTTATGGATTATTTATCAAGTTTCTGAAGTATTTCCCATGTTTCTAGGAGAAAATTTAGTGCAAAATTACCAATTATTTGACTTGGTTACATCTCTTATTGCATTTTTTCCCGCGTTCCTGCTATCATTGGAAAGCGGAAAAGCAACAACGGCCTTCATATTGCCGAATGGATGTCCATTATTAAGAGTAAATGGGTTAATTTTGAGTTTGTTATCGAAAATCCTGCTAGAGTTGGCAAAAGTGATCAAAACAAAGATGGGGTAGGGGGAAAGTTATCAGTCGGATTTCCCACAATAATATGTATAACTGGCAAGTGTTGTATACCACCATACTCGCAAACACTCCCAGAATGCGATAAATGTGAATAATTAATTTCGCAAAAAACACCCTGCCCTTGTTCTGCTACATCATAATTCTTCTTGTCTTCTTAATAGCTTATATCTATAATACCATCCTATTCAGCATTATCAACGCTGCAAACGAGTACGTACAGATCAAGTGCTGGCTTTGTCTACACGCTGATCGGGATCATGGAGTAAATTATGTCCTGCCTCAGTTATGCCCCTTGGGTGTGCCTAAAAATCGGGACTCATTTATGGGAAGAAAATCTGACAAAAAACGGGCAGGATGACACCCACTTTCGTTTGCCTTTGTAAGTTGATACCGGATCAGGGAACTTGACTAAGAAGTTTAATTGAAATCGCTCTTACAAATTTTTCTGGAAATTGAGCCGAATTTGATCATTTTTCGACATTTTTTAAGGGGTTTTCTAGGCAAAATGAAGCAAGCATGGAGGAGAATGTTTTAGTTTAATTTTTCTATAACATAGCAGTGCTATATCTTAAAATATTAGTTTCATCATGCTCTTTCAGAAAACATATACATATAAGTTATTTGGGTTGAAAGTTTTACGACAACTGGTGGCCGAAAAACGTACCCACAGTCTATTCCATGCAAAATGGAAAAACGTCTGGAGTGCACCCTTTAAGGCATAATCGTGCGGTCTATGCATTATCTCAATGTCGACTCCATTACGAAGCGGAGATGTGTCATTACGCCAGATTGTTTAATTTTGACTTCCTAGTTGCACCTGGAGCACTATTTTCGGAAGCAGGTGGAAAGCAGATCAGGAGTTCGATTAAAATAATCCACAGTGTGTCCATTAGTATACTATTGAGGTTATTGCATACTGTATTCCATACAGGAGTTATCTCCCACTGGAATGAGATTTCGGTGGATATTATGGCAGAACGAGGTCCTATCAGAATGATATAAATTTGCCAGTGTAAATTTTCTTTACAAGAGAACCCAGTCACAGTCCATAAAGGATGGAATGGATGTATATTATTGAGGTTTTATGAATTATTTATCAAGTTTCTGAAGTATTTCCCATGTTTCTAGGAGAAAATGTACTGCAAAATTACCAATTATTTGTCTTGGTTACATCTCTTATTTGCATTTTTCCCGCGTTCCTGCTATCATTGGAAAGCGGAAAAGCAACCACGGCCTTCATATTGCCGAATGGATGTCCATTATTAAGAGTAAATGGGTTAATTTTGAGTTTTGTTATCGAAAATCCTGCTAGAGTTGGCAAAAGTGATCAAAACAAAGATGGGGTAGGGGAAAGTTATCAGCCGTATTTCCCACAATAATATGTATAACTGGCAAGTGTTGTATACCACCATACTCGCAAACACTCCCAGAATACGATAAATGTGAATAATTAATTTCGCGAAAAACACCCTGCCCTTGTTCTGCTACATCATAATTCTTCTTGTCTTCTTAATAGCTTATATCTATAATACCATCCTATTCAGCATTATCAACGCTGCAAACGAGCACGTACAGATCGAGTGCTGGCTTCGTCTACACGCTGATCGGGATCATGGAGTAAATTTTGTCCTGCCTCAGTTATGCCCCTTGGGTGTGCCTAAAAATCGGGACTCATTTACGGAAAGAAAATCTGACAAAAAACGGGCAGGATGACACCCACTTTTGCTTGCCTTTTTAAGTTGATACCGGATCAGGGAACTTGACTAAGAAGTTTAATTGAAATCGTTCTTACAGATTTTTCTGGAAATTGAGCCGAATTTGATCATTTTTCAACATTTTTAAGGGGTTTTCTAGGAAAAATGAAGCAAGCATGGAGGAGAATGTTTTAGTTTAATTTTTCTATAACATAGCAGTGCTATATCTTAAAATAGTAGCTTCACCATGCTCTTTCAGAAAATATATACATATAAGTTATTTGGGTTGAAGGTTTTACGACAACTGGTGGCCGAAAAACGGACCAACAGTCTATTCCATGCACAATGGAAAAATCTCCGGAGTGCACCCTATGGTCCAAGCAAGCATACAATGATGTTGACGATAAGTGGGCCATAACTTCGGGCAAATTCATCTATCGGTTCAAAGTTCATGTGCCACCGGTTTTTTGCTTGGCGATCTTTCCAATGATGTTCAGCTGAAATTACGTCACTTCCGATGATTACGTAACTTTCGATCTTTCACCCTCCGCTGAACGCGATTTGGACCTAATTACCCGCCTCTCCCTGCCCCCTCCGCCCCGACGTTCTTGTCGCAAAGACCCTAGTCCTCCATTATCCACATCTGCGAAATATTTTTCATAACTACTGACATACCGTTGCTAAATTATTTGTTCGGTATACATTCATCTGCATTTGTAATCAAATTTCTCATTTGAACACACCAGTAGCAGGTAGCAAGCATTTCGAAGCTCATTCGCCACACTGCGCATGCGCGAATGTGGTGGAATGTAGTGGTTTTGCGGAGGTGTGCGCAGAATTGTTGTGCTCAGGTTTGACGTCACTTCCGCTCTAGGTGAATGGAGCGTGACCTTGGGGGCATGGATTCCTCCGCGGTGATGAGGTCTGGCTCCGCGGACCGAAAGTAGTCCCAAAACTGTTCGGCAATCTGTAGGGACCGCTAGTGGACCAATTGGGTCGAGTGAGGTATCAATATGAAGCATTCGTGAAGGCGCATCTACCGGGCTGGGTGTGACGTGGAACTCGCGTCATTCTGTGCATGCGCAGTAGAGAAAGTGTATGGAAATAGACGTTTTGGGGTCTAGGTGGGCCACTAGTGGGCCGATTGGATCGAGTGAGGTATCAATGTGAAGCAGTCGTGAGGAAGCAGCCACCTGGACTAGTGTGTCGTTCGTGTTCAACATTCTGCGCATGCGCAGACAGGGAATTGTGGGAAAAGCGTGTGGAAATAGATGTTTTGGGGTCTAGGTGGGCCATTAGTTGGCCGATTGGATCGAGTGAGGTGTCAATGTGAAGCATATGTAAGGGAGCATCCGCCTGGACTAGTGTGTCGTTCGTGTTCAACATTCTGCGCATGCGCAGACAGGGAATTGTGGGAAAAGCGTATGCAAATAGACGTTTTGGGGTCCAGGTGGGCCACTAGTTGGCCGATTGGATCGAGTGAGGTATAAATGTGAAGCAGTCGTGAGGGAGCATCCACCTGGACTAGTGTGTCGTTCGTTGTCAACAATCTGCGCATGCGCAGACAGGGAATTGTGGGAAAAAGGTGTGGAAATAGACGTTTTGGAGCCTAGGTGGGCCTCTAATGGTCCGATGGAGTCGAGTGATGTATTAATGTGAAGCATAGGTGATCGGGCATCCGCCTGGTCTAGTGTATCATTCGTGTTCAACATTCTGCGCATGCGCAGAGAGGGAATTGTGGGAAAAGCGTGTGGAAATAGACGTTTTGGGGTCTAGGTGGGCCACTAGTTGGCCGATTGGATCGAGTGAGGTATCAATGTGAAGCATATGTGAGGGAGCATCCCCCTGGTCTAGTGTGTCGTTCGTGTTCAACATTCTGCGCATGCGCAGACAGGGAATTTTGGGAAAAGCGTATGGAAATAGACGTTTTGGGGTCTAGATGGGCCACTAATTGGCCGATTGGATCGAGTGAGGTATCAATGTGAAGCATATGTGAGGGAGCATCCGCCTGGTCTAGTGTGTCGTTCGTGTTCAACATTCTGCGCATGCGTAGTCTGGGAATTGTGGGAAACGGGTGTAGATATAGACGTTTTGGGGTCTAGGTGGGCCACTAATTGGCCGATTGGATCGAGTGAGGTATCAATGTGAAGCAGTCGTGAGGGAGCATCCACCTGGTCTAGTGTATCGTTCGTTGTCAACATTCTGCGCATGCGCAGACAGGGAATTCTGGGAATGGGGTTTGGAAATAGACGTGTTGGGGTCTAGGTGGGCTACTAATGGTCCGATGGAGTCGAGTGAGGTATCAATGTGAAGCGTGACGGAGCATCCGACTGGGTGGATGTGGTGTAGGGATATCGTCATTCTGCGCATGTGCATACAGCAATTGTGGGAGAAGGGTTTGGAAATAGACGTTTTGGGGTTTAGGTGGGCCACTGGTGGTCCGATGGTGTCGTATGAGGTCTTATTTTGAAGCTCTCGTGAAGGAGCATCTGACTGGCCTAATTCATCTTCCGTGTTCAATAGTCTGCGCATGCGCAGTCTGGCAGTGGTATGGAAAGCGAGCATTTTGGGTGTACGTGGGGGTGTGCTTGGGGTAGAGATGGACCACTATTGGTCCAAATGGGTCGTGAGAGGTGTCAACGTGAAGCTTTTGCGGGGTAGAGTCAATGGTGTGTATTTTATTGCAAGTCGCGTCAATCTGCGCATGCGCAGTTGGGTGTAGTAAGTAAAGTGGTCATTTTGGGGGTGCATGGAGGGGTGTTTGGGGTGGAGATGGACTACTATTGGTCCGAATGTGTCGTGGGATATGTCACTTTGTAGCTCTCGGGGTGTATACCGCTATTTGAGGCTTATCTACAGCAGCTGTGACGGCAATGGTGACGTCATCAGTACGAATAGTAGCGAAAGCGGGCATTTCGTGTAAGTGAAGGAAGGTATTTAGGGTAGAAATGGACCACTATTGGTCCGAATGTGTCGCGGGAGATGTCATCTTGTAGTTCTCGTGGTGCAGACCACGAGTTGAGGGATGTTCGCGTCATCTGTGACGTCCTCGCTGACGTCATCAGTAGGAGTAGTAGCCAAAGTGGGCATTTTGAGGAGGTGAAGAAAGGTATTTGGGGTAGAGATGGACCACTATTGGTCCGAATGTGTCGTGGGAGGTGTCATGTTGTAGCTCACGGGGTGTAGATCCCGATTTGAGGGCTGTCCACAGCATATGTGACAAGATCGGTGACGTCATCAGTACGAGTAGTAGCGAAAGCGGGAATTTCGTGTAAGTGAAGGAAGGTATTTAGGGTAGAAATGGACCACTATTGGTCCGAATGTGTCGCGGGAGGTGTCATCTTGTAGTTCTCGTGGTGCAGACCCCGATTTGAGGGATGTTCGCGTCATCTGTGACGTCCTCGCTGACGTCATCAGTAGGAGTAGTAGCCAAAGTGGGCATTTTGAGGAGGTGAAGAAAGGTTTTTGGGGTAGAGATGGATCACTATTGGTCCGAATGTGTCGTGGGAGGTGTCATGTTGTAGCTCTCGGGGTGTAGACTCCGCTTTGAAGGCTGTCCACAGCATATGTGACGAGATCGGTGACGTCATCAGTACGAGTAGTAGCGAAAGTGGGCATTTTGGGGCAGTGAAGGAAGGTATTTGGTGTAGAGATCCACCATCCTTGGCCCGAATGCGTCCTCTGGTTTGTGCATTATACCATATCTGTGCTGTATTATACCATATCTGTCCTGCATTATACCAAATCTGTGCTCCATTATACCATATCTGTCCTGAATTATACCATATCTGTGCTGTATTTGTAGTGAGAATAGGTTTTCTCACTGTCTTATCAGTTTTGATAAATAGACCGTTGACGAATAGTGTCAGATTATTGCAGGGAAGTGCTTTATTATAGAGTTATCAACCCTGGTAGAGGGCGCTGATGGCGCTGATTGCCCTCTAGCCAATGAGAGTAACTCGCGGGCTTGCAAAATAAGCCAGAGAAGATACTGGACCTTGGACTGACAAGACGTGATAGACTGCTTCTCTCAGTGTTTTAACCGGCAGGTAAGCCTGTCTCCTATACTGGCTGATATCCATGTAGGTGTGAGTACTACAATTGGTGATCAGAAGTTAAAATATCAAGCGTAGGATTGTGATTTTTTTTCGACAATTTTTCGCTCGATAGTGAACTGGGCACAGTGTCAGATCGGCGGCCATTTTGGCGTTTTTGAAAAATTTGCGTGTGAAAATCAGATTACTGAGTCCTGACAAATTTGTTGACTGCTATTGATGATTGGGTCGACATAAACTGGAAGTTTGTTGCTTTATAGAAGGGGTTTTGCGGAATTTTGAACTTCCAACGAAATTCTGGGATAATTTTTTCCTCGTCGGCATGGACACGTTTTTGGGGAGTTGAACAGCTGTTCAATGGCGGATTTTCCAATTGGAAGTGCGTAGACTTTCATTAGTTGTTAACTAATGATTATACTGCAATATCTCAAGCTCTGTGCAGTATATGATATGGCTTGGCAATGATTGTTCCGTGAATTGAGCCAAAAACAATCTGTGTGTTGTGACGAAAATTGGACCCTTGATAGTCTTCTCTTTCGTCAGATTCAGATCGATTTTATTTGCCATATTTGTCTGGGTATAATTTATCGCGAGTGAGTTTACTGACACGTTGTTGTTGTTCATTTGGAACAACAACGACAGTAACTTCAATGAAGGGTAACATTCGGGAATAAAAAGTAATAGGAATCGAGATTGTAATTGTTTAGGTTGGTTAGACGGTCAGTATAGCGGACAGACTTGCCTGCTGGTTGCCTTCAATATTGCACCTTAGATTTAGCTAGAGTTTTGTGTGATTTGGTGAATTTTGATGTATTTTTTTTCCTGAGATAGTATTTGGTAGGGAAAATTAGGAGTAGAAGTTGGGATAAAGGTTTTGAAGGTGCAATATTTGAATGGTTTATATGTTAATGTTTGTGTTGTCATGTATGTGTACCGGTACTGTTTGTGTGTGCATATGTGTATTTTTGTGTTTTGTTCATAGTCCTGTCCCATGATAATTATATTTGTTATGTGCTCAGTGGTTGGGTTGGTAATATTGGGGTTTTTGGAGAAGATTTGGAGCATGGGATGAAGTTTTAGTGACTAAACGCGGTCAGATTAGTCATTTCCTTTCGGTACGGTGATTGAGTTTGGGGTACAGGGTTATGTACTGCATGATCTTGTGATGTACGTGGATTCATCAGTCGTGCTGTTGACAAATTGTGATTATTCTTGCTGTGCCACTGGTATAGTTTTGCACGGTTGTCTTATCGAGACTTGTTCGTGGGAGTCTATATCACTGTCAATTTCTGTTGACCATTTTCCACTGGTGTGGTCGACTTAAAATGCATAGCAATATTTAGTTTGACTTTGTATTATCGGTCAAACTACGTTGACTTTTCCGGTGGTCAGTTTTTGTGAATTTGATTGGGACATTCACTGAAAATCTATGGCCTAAGGCTAGAATTCAATTTGGTAGTTTTTGGAATTCGCCCAATTTCATTGTCAAGTTCATCTGGCTATTGCCTGGTAGCTATTGCGCGAGGGGTTAGCTGGTGCTTACAGTGAATGTGGGGAGTTTCTCTCATTTGATTGAAATTCTTGCTAGCCATGTCATAGAACATTCAAATTAATGTTTCAATAGATTTGCTAATATATTGGTACCTAGTTTTTTTTTTTTTTGGACAAAATTTATCCTCACAGCTTGGCAACTAACTTCGTGGCTTTTCGTGAGGTGTTACATGTAGCTGAATGCTACCTGTGAGTTTACATAGTGAATACATAAACTGCTGGTGTTCATTCTGATTTGGTGAGTACACTGTACAAATTGAATTGACCTCACATTCTGTGGTGGTCAATATACACTCATATTCTGTGGTAGTCAATATACACTGTAAACCTTGATGGTGCACTCAATGGTGACTTACACTGTAAAAAGGGTAAGTGGTCAGTGTTGCTGAAATACACTCAGTATTTTGGGAATAATTTATTTTGAGTTTAAATAAACGGTCAATATTTTGGAGGTGGGATGTTGACAAACTTGTACCATATTTAATCAGATTTTGATCTGGTGGATGTGGTTGATTGTTTGGTGTTGGTATTTTGAGATTTGAGTGTTGACATATCCACACTGCACTCAATTTGATTGTGGTCTGGTTGTGTTAAGTGGCATCATCTGATTTTGATTGAGAGTTTAGTGTTTATTCAAACACACATTCTTGGGTTTACTTTGAAAAATAAAAAATAAAATAAAATTTTCTTTTGAGTGTTGACATATCGGCGCAACACTCAATCACATAGCGGTCTGGTGGTGTCAAGTGACACCATCTGATTTTGGTAGAGTGATTGGTGACTCTATAACGAATATTATGGATTAAGAATACTGATCAGCGATACGGATTTGATATTTTGGAACATCATGATGTCTTGCCGGCATCATTGAAAACTGTTGACCGCTTCTCTCTTGCAGGAAACAAGCCTATATTTATGTATACTTTTGTCTTTTTGAATTTGGTGCTAATACTGTTATATGGGAAATGGAATAGGTCTTTGGATTATGGACGCGGATATTCTCTAATGGACGACGGCTGGATTAAGAATGACGGACTAGACGCTTGTAATTTATTAAAACACACACTCTTACATTTAGTTGAAAAAAAATAAAAAAATAAAATAAAAACAATTGGTGTAGCATCAACATTGCACCCGATTAGAGTGTAATCGGGTATTGTTGGGCAACACCAGTTGATTTTGGGATTTGAAGGTCATTTATTAAATAGGCAACCATAATTTAGTGGGTGGTTGCAAAATGCCAACTCGGTGAGTTTTTATCCTATTCATTTTGGGAAATAGACTTTGATAACTAGGTCACATTTGGTATTGATTGACACCATTTGATGATTATTTAGTATTCAACACCCGTGCTATTGAGCCATTAAGCACTAACTGGGCTACTAGTGACATCGATTATTTTGTATTTTATTTGGCTTGGTTTTTTTCTAGTTTTTGGACTTCACAGGGAAGTTGCAACAACACGTTGATTGCGGTAACGCGTGATGCACTTGTTTTGAAGGTCTTGTTCTGTTTCATTTTTCCTGATGGGTTTGAGTTGAATTGTCAAATTAGAACGCATTGACTGCGGTAACGTGTGTGCGTTCAGCTCATAAGTGCTTCATTTTTTTCATTTGTTTCAGTGAGTTTCTGGATTGGAAACTCACTAAGTGTGAGTAGCTGACACAACTACTTAGTTCTGTTTTATACAGAAAACAGAATGTATTGTGTATGACAGCCATTGCTGTCAAGTTGGTTGACCGGTAAAATTTGAGCTGCACATTTTATTTTTCCTGCGGCTTGGTTGGAATTTATTGTAGCCAGATTTATACCATTGGAGGCGAATCTGGTTGATAGGATTTTGGCAAATCAAGTAAGGCAGGTAAATTTATTTTATGGCAGCCATTTTGGAAGTGAGTATTGCGGTTTATTGAATATTTTCATTTACATTTTTGGGGAGTCTTGCAATTCACACCATGACAGAACTGGTACCAGTAGACATATCGACAGCACATATTGAACAAGTCCATGAGAATTCCTTGATGGAGAATTCTCTTATTAGTGGGGTAGATGGTTCCAGTTGTCCCGAGTATGTTTCAGAATTAATTGAAAAACATGTAGGGGAATTGCGAACTGAGATGGAAAATCACATTCAAAATTTAAGGGGAGAAAGGGAATCTGTTGTTCAGAGTCTCTCTCAGAGCTTGCGAGAATGTGCTAACAGGATCGGTCAGCTGGTATCTAACGAGGGTGAATGTGTTACCAGAATCGATCAGCTGGCAACTAACCAGAAAAAATGTGTTACCAAAATTGGTCAGCTGGTATCTAACCAGGAGGGGATCTCTGAGTGCATGAGAGAATGTGTTCAGAATGTTAGTAAATTGGGGAGCTGGGCGGGAACGGAATTGACAGGGATGGAGACTAGATTAGGGGCAGGGGTAACCAACTTGAGTGAACAACTGGGAATGATTATGACAATGATGCAGGATCAGGGGACTAGTCCAATGGTTAGAGGGGTGGGGACTGATGCTAGTTCATTGCAAACTGGTGGCAGTGCGGTTAGGCTGACAACGGGTAATGATGAGCAGGAAAATTTGTCTGTGGTCAATGTTGTGCAAACGCCGGGGTTGGGGGGTGGGGAATGCAATGCTGGTGAGGGTGCACAGCATGCACATTATATGGATGCAGGAGTGGTGAATGCTTGTGAGGGGTCAGGGCATCATCAGAGGGTGGAGCACCTTTCTGTGCCCATCTCTGACCCTTTCGTCCCTTCACATAGTACGGTTGGGGAGGAGCACAAAGGTAGCCATTCCTCCCCATCCATTGATCATTCTGGCATTGCTCATGGTCATCAGGACAAGGGAGATAATTTAATAGGGTCCGATGTTTGGCAGCCTATCCGGCAACATAAAGCAAGTTTGAGATCACGTCGACTTCTCTGTGGTCCTCGACCAGTACGCTGGCGTAGCCGTAGCCCTTTAACATCACGTGGCCGTAGCCCCACGGCATCACCTTTTACACGTAGTAGCAGCCGTCCACTTCCGAAAACATTAGTTTTTTCCGGCGATGCCAAAGGTTGGTCGCCGTTTAAGATTAAATTTGAATTAGAAGCTCAAGATCGGAAGTGGAGCAAGGCAAAATCTCTAAAGCGCTTGACTGAGTGCATGCATGGCAAGGCCATCGAGTATTACTCTTCCCTACCGAAAGCAGTTTGTAATTCTTTTGATGAGCTGTTTAAAGCCTTAGACAAACGGTATGTCGATCTCGAGACTCCTCAAGCAATCCGACATCGGTTGCAGGTGGAGGAGCGAGGGGCCAATGACACTTTGGCTGATTTTGGTTACAGGTGTGTTCATTTAGCTGTGAAGGGGTATCCGGGGGCTCCACGTGAGTTAGTCGAATCGATAGCTGTGGAGCAATTTTTCAAAGGTTGTCATGAACCACAGGCTGTAGTTTTGTTTGCTATGGAGAAAGACCCCAAAACTATTCAGGAGGCGTTGACATGTGTGAACGCCTCACTGTATAATCATCAAGCTTTGAATGTAGCAGGGGTCCGTCTAGTTTCCACGAAACTAGAGTCTGTGGGAGGGGATTTTTAACGGGAGGGTCGGGGTGAGTCTCCATTGAGACTTGTTAATTCTCCCGAGCTACCGGTAGCCAGTGAAGCCCCTATTAACAGATTTACCTGTTACTCGTGTGGGAAAAATGGGCATAAGAGTTTCCGATGTCCCCAAGTACAATGCCATCTTTGTCACCAATTAGGACACATAAGTCGAAGTTGTCCCGTTCGCACTAATCTTGATGGATTGGTTACCACGGGAGGACCTTCGTTGTCAGATTGTGCCGGGTCGACTGCTGCCGTTCGAGGCGTTACCGTGTCTGGGGCTCGGAAGGGGGCAATGGTAGTTCCGGTCAGGGTCGGGTCCGTTCCAGTGAGTGCGAAAGTGGATACTGCTTCTCAGGTAACAGTGATGAGTCCGGAATTATTTGGAAAGTTAGGGCTTACGGGACTGTTATCCACTCCCATTAAGCTAACTAGTGCATTTCAGGGTACGGCCAGTATGGGAATGTTGGTTCGACAGGTTCCCCTTTCCATTGCAGGGTTTAACTGTTTTGGAGACATGGTTGCAGCCCCGGTGGTTCAGGATTTGTTACTGGGCTCGGACTTTCTGTCCGCTTACGGCTGTGTCGTTGACTTTAGGAAGAAGGCCCTGGTTATTGGGAACATGGGGGTTCCTGCAGTAAAATGTTGATGCATGATGACCGGTTTGGACAGTGCTTCAGTTTAGTTCTCTTTTAGCATTGGTAATGTTAGGGGGCAATGCAGATTGACAGTGGGCATTGGCATGTGGTGCCATGTAGCACACTGGTTTGAGTTGATTTTGATGTTGATGTCTTTGTATTTTGATGTAGGTGATGTGGCATTTTGGTTTGATGTTGTGTCGGTTGTTCTTTTTGGGGGGAAAGATACAAAAAATGATAAAATGTAGGACAAGAAATCTGTGATATGTGTGGATGTTGAATAGTGATGTGGGGTGTTGGATAATGGTGTGTTGGTTGATTTGGGATGTGTGGACCTATATTTTAGAATGATCATTTTTGGTAGATTGAGTGTTCAGTAGAGTGTGGTGTGTGTACCTATTTTAGAACAGTTGGTGTGTTGGGAGAACATGTGATGTGTGTTGGAAAAATGTACCGTGTGTGTTGCGTGGTTGTGTGATGGAGATATGTTCAACTTTTTAGGGAGTTAGGAGAAAGGCTCGAGTGAAAGTGGAGTGAATGGGGTTGTGGAATGGTGATTTGGGTTAAATTTTATCTGTGGGTTCAACCCTCACGGTTGGCACATCATTCGGCAATGGTTAAATGGTGTTAAATGTAAGTTACTTGGACGCTATATGAGTTTTTGCCGAGGAGAGTGCGAATTGTGAGGGATGATTTAACAAGGGGAGAGAATGACGGGGCAATCCATGTTGGAGACGCAGGGTCAGAGAGTTTGTGGCCACAACTCTGCTTGTGTCTTCTCTATGGAAGCCCCAGTGAGTTATGCACCGGTGTATGTCATCCCGGTTTAAATTTAATGAATCAGGGTCTGAAATAAAAGTCAGACATCGGACAAGCCTCGACCTTGTTTGGTTAAATGCTCGCTGTGAAGCATTATGTCTGATCAAATTCGGGGATCATTTTGGATATATTTATTCAGACCCTGGCTAATTAATCATTGGCAATGCGGTAACATCAGCAACGCAGTGCACTTCTGTTCAATGGATTCCGATATTCCTTCTGGTTCTGCAGTTTCATCCACATGTTGAGTTGACATGTTAGCGGCACCTTGTGCACGGGTGTTTCACATGCGTTGATTCTTCATGTGTGTGTCTCTGTTGATGAATACAGAGGATACTGGTTTCCTGAAGCCTTGAGCTATATGAGTAGTCCCACAATGTATGGAGGACTGACAGGCAGTTACTGTATTAGTCAGACTATGTTCGTTAGCCAGTCACTCAACTACTGAGAGACTGAGTGTCTTGCAGTTATTGCCTAAGTCAGACTTTTCTTGATGGGATATCTGATATAGCCAGTCCTTCTAGTTACTTGAGTCTGGCAGTTATTTCTTGGTCAGCCTGATTATAGCCAGTCTTTCAATTTATCAGGGACTGATAGGTTTTCAAACTGAGCAAGCTCTCAACGAGTGCTGACCATCTAAAAGTTATTGTCGCTATTGTCGTTAGTCAAAACTTGATAGACTGTCTGATATAGTCAGTCCCTCAATGTAGGAGAGTCTGGCAATTACTTCATTAGTCAGTCTGTTTCTTGACAGGCTGTATAGTGTAGCCAGCCTCTAAATTTAAGAGGGGCCGACAGATTATAAAATGTCAGGTGCATTTTGTCACTTATTCTCGGACTGTCTGATATAGTTGGTCCCTCAATTTAGGAGAGTCTGGCAAGTATTTCCTTAGTCAGTCTGTTTCTTGACCGGCTGTATAGTGTAGCCAGCCTCTCAATTTAAGAGGGGCTGATAGATTACAAATTGAGTGAGCCCTTAATTTATGAGGGGAAGGGGAGGTTGGGGGGAAAGGTAGATTCCAGAGTGAGTCGGACTGGTACCAACAGTGGGCCAGTTCGCTCCAGCTCCGTTGGGTCTCCTTTGGGAAATTAGAGGTCTGCTGAAAAATCGACCTGAGGGTTGGGGTTAGAGATCAGCTACCATGATCTGGGGTTGGGTATTTTATTGTCGGACTAATTTTATGTAGATTGTTCCTATGGTATGTCCGGTTTTTAGCCCAGTTCAAAGTAGAGAAAGCTTTAGGTACAGTTCCGTAGTTTTATGGTATGTCTTTTATCATTGGGAATACTTTGCTGGAGTTTTAGACTCTGTCAGCCGCTGGTATGCCCTTCCCCAAAAAAGAAAAGGAGGACGGGTGTAGTGAGAATAGGTTTTCTCACTGTCTTATCAGTTTTGATAAATAGACTGTTGACGAATAGTGTCAGATTATTGCAGGGAAGTGCTTTATTATAGAGTTATCTCCCCTGGTAGAGGGCGCTGATGGCGCTGATTGCCCTCTAGCCAATGAGAGTAACTCGCGGGCTTGGAAAATAAGCCAGAGAAGATACTGGACCTTGGACTGACAAGACGTGATAGACTGCTTCTCTCAGTGTTTTAACCGGCAGGTAAGCCTGTCTCCTATACTGGCTGATATCCATACAATATACAATATCTGTGCTGTATTATACAATATCTGTCCTGTATTATACCAAATCTGGGCTGTATTATACCATATATGTTCTGTATTATACAATATTTGGCCTAAATTATACCATATCTGTCCCGTATTATACCATATCTGTGCTGTATTATACCATATCTGGCATGTGTTAACAATATTTGTCCTGTATTATACAATATCTGTCCTGTATTATACCATATCTGTACTGTATTATACAATATCTGTCCAGTATAATAACAAATCTGTGCTGTATTATACCATATTCGTGCTGTATTATACCATATCTGTCCTTATTATACCATATCTGTCCAGCATTATACCTTATCTGTGCTATATTATACAATATATGTCCTGTATTGTACCATATATGTACTGTACTATACCACATATGTGCTGTATTATACAATATCTATCCCCTATTATTCCATATCTGTTCTGAATTATACCATATTTGTCCTGTATTATACAATATCTGTCCTGTATTATACCATATCTGTCCTGTATTATACAATATGTCCTGTATTATTCCATATCTGTCCTGTATTATACAATATCTGTCATGTATTATTAGTTATGCGTCGCCCTTCCGGGATAATACGGGATGAGATTTGGTTTCTCTCGCCATATTTTTCCGAGGCGCAGCCGAGGAAAATATGGCGAGAGAAACAAAATCGAATCCCGTATTATACCGGAAGGGCGATGTATAACGAATTTGTCATATCTCAGAGCATTAAGAATCACTTTGGACTTCAAGGCCGACATAATGGAACGGACTTCGATCGGACTTGCACTGGTTTCAGAACGATCCACAGCATGCACCGGATAAAATGAACACAAAGACAAATGTATCATTTTTACAATCCTCATCTTTAAAACGTACTAAGGGAGGAGCAAAGATAACGATAACATATACTGTAATCCGTGAACAATGAACCCGGTTTCCGTGTGAAATACCGGTGGGCTTCGGTGATAAAGAATGAACAATCTAACTTCAAAATCAGAAACGTATAAAATACTGGAACATTAAGCTTAATCTCAATTTCACATTTAATATTTAATAGCCATCGACGAGTATAATATCTAGATGATATACCTTTTTGTTAATAAATACATCGAAAGACCCGTTCCGGATTCACATCTGTTGCGTGGATATGTAAGTTTCAAATACACGTGTGAACTGTTACATTTCCATTCTGTCTATATTTCAACACCGTGTCACTCGACAGTGTCACTTGTGTCATGTTTCCATAACATCACACAAGAGAAGGACCAACATGAACTGACTTAAATTTACAGTTCGAGAGAAAAATCGGAAAAATCAAACTGTCCGGCACAATTTGGCAGAGGTATAGGTATTTGCTTCATTTTCGCACGATGATGTTGATTGCATTTATTGTGCAGTTATTGAACATTGGCGCTGAGGGATTTGCGGCGACCAGGATAGCTGTGGGAATGTCACACGATGTGGGCGGGACAGCGGTGCTGTCGAATTCACAAAACAGCTGATTAAGATCAAAATCAAAGTTGTCGGCATGGCCTTCTGCTCGTACATCCTGGGTGTGTAACACGGCCGACGTAGCATCATTTGACGTGGATGCAGGGTACTGAGAAGATGATGTCACAGTTTCTGCAGGATGGGGTTTGACAAGAACATTTACTGGAAGTGTATGCGTACCGGTATTCGTCTTTCGGGTTGAACCCATCGTGTCAGGAAAGGCTACTGACGCAACCGTGTGGCCCATTTGCAGTTTCTCGCCATCACTTACTCGCTGGTAAACCGACAGCGACGAGACAGATCTGTGACCTGTGACAGCCATTATTTGAGATGCTGAATAGTTGTTTCTACCAAGGATGGTGATGCCGGTTGCTCGTATACTGTGGTTAGTGTATGGTTCAGAAAGTTTCAGACGAGTGCCCAGGTTGGTCATGAAGGCTGCCAAGCGGTGTTTCCCAATAGGTTTGTTATAATACCAAACTTTATCGTCGTCGAGGAAACTATCAACCGGGTACTGCCACAAGCGATCACATTTCGGATGGAGTTTGGAGATATAACTTTCGAATGAAGCAACAGGACAGAACGGGGAACCTTCTTCTTCAGGCATGAATCCGGTAACACCTTCTTTTTGCTGGGCCCGGCGATTTTTTGTGAGTTCATCCTCCTTTTTTTTCACATACCTCTGCCCAGTTTTCGGGTCCCGCTTGATGATGAATGTGTTTTTTGTCATCTTTTCCATATTCTCCACTCCCCTTCTAAAGAAGAACAGACGTACATCGAACTGAACTTTATGTGCAAGCCCAATTGGGGTTTTTGGGGACATGAGAACAGACTTGTAGAGTTTACAACGATCGGACTCGTTTATGGGCTCATAATGATCGGTGTCGCCTTTTCCAGATGCCTTCAACTCTGCAAGTGCGGTTTTGAAGCACTCGTTGGCTTCATTAAACTCCGAATTTCTAATCAAATCAAAAGTTTTCAAATACGGTGGGGCCTTCAGGTAACGATTCAGAGAATGTCGAAAGTTTTCGAGAGTGGATGTTTTGTACAATTCTCCGTCTTGTTTTCGGGCATCCAAATAAAAATGACTAAGTACCTCTGCTAACCTCTCGGCCGAGAATCCTTCGAATTCTTCACTCTGTCCCTTCTCTTTCAGGTAATACTTCAAAGTTCTGGCGGACGCTTTGTTCGATTTTTTTGTGTTGCTGGGAACAATATTAGCGCGCTTTTCAACAACTTCATCGTTCGTATGAGACGCGAAACGTTTGCCTGATTCAGCCAGTTTGTTTAGCAGACGATGGAATATAGTGAACACCTGTTCGTTGCCCTTGGCGACGGGGGTATACGATATATATTCGACCAGCAAGTTGACAATACAGCATCACACATGAGGTCTGTCAGCCAATCAAAAGTCTACATGCTTCTCTGAGATATGATAATAGACCATATCTGTACTAGTATTATGCAATATTTGTCCTGTATTATATCTTATCTGTGCTGTATTATATATCGGGGAAGGTATCAGTGTGAAGCACTCGTGGCTCCTATTGGAGGGGCTGGGTCGTGGAAATGACGTCATTCTGCACATGTGCAGTTGTGGTGTAGTAGTAAAAGGGAAGTTTCGGAAGTGTGCAAGGACACTTTGTCACATCGGGGTATATATTTCATCCAAGTATAGCGGATAGCGGTTGTCGTGAATAACAACAAGTTCAGCAATGTGTATTATCCCCAATTGTACATCACATCCAGGCTGGGGGAGCCCCCTGGGTATGTTTAGTATGTTCACAGGAAAACAAATTGAAATATCAAACACCATGTTCTATTATTTAACACACCGTCACATTAGGTACAAGTGTTTACTGAGTTCAAGTCAACGATCAGCATGTAGACATAGAGAGTATATACGCCATGTTATGCTATTCATCAGTGCACGGGTGACGCATTCAGCCAAGGGGGTTGATCAGCTTAACCACGAAGAACGTAACATTGATGACCTTCTCCACTGTCCACTTGATGTTGGGGCGTTGACCGTGTGCCCATTCCAAGGGATCCACAGTGTCCAGTTTCTCCAGCATCGTCTTTAGCGACGCCCGGTTAATGATGGTGAAAGGATGGTCATATACTTGGTTGTTGGCACTGGAATAGAAATAGCGCAGTTGAACTGTCTCCTTATGCTGCAGCACATAACCAAACGCCAGATTTAATTTGAAGGCCGTAGCTTGGTCATTGAAGATGGCTTCCGAGTAGCTGCGTAGACGGGCGAGGTCGGTAAATCGAAAATTGTAGATGTCTTAACCCTACCAGGCCTGGGGGGGCCATTATGGCCCCCCTACCAAACTTTCCTCGCTATATCCGGAACGACAAAAAATGGAGAGCTGAAACTCCGTGACTTTATAGTTTGTCATATTGGGGTCATTTTGAGCCCATTTGCATGACCCCCCGAGCAGAGGATCATGGGTAAATCCAAGATGGCGGCCACATGGGGTAGCAGGAAAGTTATATTTTTGTCATATTTCTTCAAAAAATCTGCTTTTTCGCGATGAAAAGAGGGCAAAAACTATTTTATTTGACATCACATTAATATTTACTAATTTATCATGCAGTTTTTGCGGCGAAATTGCAAAAATAAAAAATTCGGAAAATCTGATCGAAAAATCGACCCGAAAAAGCCGTTTTTGGAAATGACGTCACTGTGACGTCATCAAAGCGGCCATCTTGGATTTTTTCACATTTTCTGGTAGAGCTTGACCCAAGGGTATAGTGTGATAAGTTTCAGCCCCCTAGCTCAAGGGGTAAGAAAAATAATTAGGGGGGGCCATTTCGGCCCCCCCCAGGCCTGGACAGGTCCCAAAAAGCCCAGGCCAGATAGGGTTAAATAGGGCGATGACGGTGGAAACAGTGCCGTATCATGGTCCAATGGCGCTGATAGATGATATTCACTGGATGGTCTTCGAGTAACACATCGCTAGGAACATTCATGGGCTCGTCCAAAAAATGCTCGATGTTCGAAACCGTAACGCTGGGGGCCGGTTGGATATCCAGGCTCTTCTGAACTGTGGGTATAGGCGGGCTCTCCGTGATCGCATCACCAGTGGCATTCGTCTCCCTGGGCTCGTCTTCAATGGGACTGACCTTCCTCGCCGCCTCTTCAGTGGAAAGTTGTCGCCCAAACCGTAGAGACAGGGCATGAATCAAACTTTGGTGCAGTCTTAACCGACTGGGTCGTTTTAAGAGTCGACCGCAAGCGTTACATTGTACCGTTGCCCCCTCGTGGAGTGCCATCCCACGGCGGAGTAAACTATCCTCCCGATTGAATGACCGTGTACATATCGTACAGCTATACCGGGCGGTTCCGTTGTGGGTGGAGGTGCCGTCGTAAACTATCTAAACGAGTAAACTGCTTTTGGCAAGTTGTGCAAGTGAACATCTTGGTGGTTGACAGAGTGTCTGATGAAACGGCCAGGCCGCTTTCCTTTTATAGCATGCTGGCTGGTTATCTATTTTTAGCGCACTCAGTCCAACTACCGCAAGTCGAGGACCGAGATGTACTGGTGTACAACTGAGCCGCAATGCGCGCGCGCACGTGTGTGTGTGTGTGCGTGTTTGGGCAGTGGATTTTACATCCGGGATCTTGTCAACATCCGGGTTTCCAAGTGGGGTTTTCCCGTCGTTCCTCCGTCTTCCATCCAGGTACTGTGGTTTTACATCCGGGTCCTCAGCTTACATCCGGGCTTTTCATGAGCCGCAGTGCGCACGTGTGTGTGTTTGTGTTTGTATCTATCCGTGCACAATGTAGAATTACGTTCTCTCCGAAACCTTCCTCTCATCGCATCAATATGCTCAGACCCATTCAATATAAACACAACCAGGAGACATCAACAACAACAGGCACATTGCGTAATACAAGTTTTATTATCCTCACACCACTAACACCACCACCACCACCACCTGGCGTTGACGCCGTCAACGATCAGCATGTAGACATATAGAGTATGTACGACATGTTATGGTATTTATCAGTGCATGGGTGACGCATTCAGCCGATGGGGGTGGTCGGTCAGCTTGATAACGAAAAACGTGACATTGGTCATCCTCTCTACGACCAATTATGTGTTGGGGCGTTGATATTGGGCCCATTCCAAGGGATCCACGGTGTCCAGTTTCTCCAGCATCGTATCTAACGACTCCCGGTTAATGATGGTACACGGTTGGTCAAATACCCGGATGTTACTGCTCGGGTAAAAGTATCGGGCTTGGTCTGTGTCCTTATGCTGCAGCACATAACCAAACGCCAGATTCAACTTGAAGGCCGTAGTTTGATCGTTGAAGGTGGCTTCCACGTAGCTGCGTAGACGGGCGAAGTCGGTCAGTCGGAAATTGCAGATATCTTGAAAAGGGCGATGACGGTAGAAACAGTGCCGGATCATGGGCCAATGGCGCCGAGAGATGTCACTCACTGGATGGTCTTCGTGTAACATCGCTAGGAATATGTATGGGTTCGTCCACGAAGTGTACTTTGCCCTCCACGTCGTATAAAATCTGGCCCACGGTCTTGTAGTCGGAATTTGACTGTTGAATTAGGGTGACATCATCATCATCGACCCTCGTGCGATGGGTGGGAGTTCCCGCTGTCCCGATACTGGTGCCTAAGGGCTCCTCTTCCTGCAAACGTGGCTGCGGAACAGGGTGTCGTGTGCGTTGGTGTCGCAGCAACTGCCTGGTCAGTTTGAAAAGCCGACCACATTCTTCGCATTGGCGCTTGGGTGGCCCATGATTTGAACGTTCGTGGCGCTGTAAATGATCCGGGCGCTGAAACGACAGTGTACATTTCGTACAGCTATACCGGGCGGTTCCTTCGTGCCTGGTAGCCTCATGGCGAATGAATGATTTCGAGCAAGTAGTACAAGTGAACAAATTGGTGGTTGACAGAGTGTCTGATGAGACGGCCCGGCCGCTTCCATTTTATAGCACGCTAGCTGGTGATCTATTTTTAGCACGACTGAGCCGCATTGCGCCAGCATGTGTGTGTGTATGTGTGGGCAGCGGATTTTACATCCGGGATCTTGTCAACATCCGGGTTTCCAAGTGGGTTTTCCCGTCGATCCTCCGTCTTCCATCCGGGTACTGTGGTTTTACATCCCGGTCCACATCTTACATCCGGATTTTGGACCCCTGTTGACCTCAATAATTTGCATATGACCTCTGTGAGGTAACTTCCGCTTCCGATCACGTGACCGGAACTGACCTTTTGCCCCTGCGCGCAATTTTTATCCGGTATTGTTTTGTCTGCGCGCGCAGGGGCCAAAGGTCAGTTCCGGTCACGTGAATGGAAGCGGAAGTGAACTCACAGAGGTCATATGCAAATTATTGAAGTCAACAGGTGTCCAAAACCCGGATGTAAGATGAGGATCTCGATGTAAAACCACAGTACCCGGATGGAAGACGGATGAACGACGGGAAAAACCCACTGGGAAACCCGGATGTTGACAAGACCCCGGATGTAAAATCCGCTGCCCACACATACACACACACATGCGGGCGCAATGCGGCTCAGTCGTGCTAAAAATAGATCACCAGCTAGCGTGCTATAAAAGGAAGCGGCCGGGCCGTCTCACCAGACGCTATGTCAACCACCAAGATGTTCACTTGTACTACGTGCTCGAAATCATTCACTCGTCTGCACGACTTGCGCCGTCATGAGGCTACCAAGCACGAAGGAACCGTCCGGAAGAGCTCTACGAAATGTACACCCAAGCGTCCATGCGAAGAATGTGGTCGGCTTTTCAAACTGACCAGTCAGTTGCTGCGACACCAACGCACACGACACCCTGTTCCGCAGCCACGTTTGCAGGGAGAGGAGCCAGTATGGCACCAGCATCGGGATAGCGGGAGCTCCCACCCATCGCACGATGGTCGATGATGATGATGTCGCCCTAATTCAACAGTCAAATTCCGACTACAAGACCATGGTCCAGATTTTGTACGACGTGGAGGGCAAAATACACTTCGTGGACGAACCAATAAATATTCCTAGCGATCTGTTACACGAAGACCATCCAATGAGTGACATCTATCGGCGCCATTGACCCATGATCCGGCACTGTTTCTACCGTCATCGCCCTATTCAAGATATCTACAATTTCCGACTGACCGACCTCGCCCGTCTACGCAGCTACGTGGAAGCCATCTTCAACTATCAAACTACGGCCTTCAAGTTGAATCTGGCGTTTGGTTATGTACTGCAGCATAAGGACACAGACCAAGCCCGATACTTTTACCCGAGCAGTAACATCCGGGTATTTGACCAACCGTTTACCATCATTAACCGGGCGTCGCTAGATACGATGCTGGAGAAACTGGACACCGTGGATCCCTTGGAATGGGCCCAACAACAACAACGCCTCAACACACAATGGGTCGTACAGAGGATGACCAATGTCACGTTTTTCTTTACCAAGCTGACCGACCAGCCCCATCGGCTGAATGCGTCACCCATGCACTGATAAATACCATAACATGTCGTACATACTCTATATGGCTACATGCTGATCGTTGACGGCGTCAACGCCAGGTGGTGGTGGTGGTGGTGCGAGGATAATAAAACCTGTATTACGCAATGTGCCTGTTGTTGTTGATGTCTCTTGGTTGTGTTTATATTGAATGGGTCTGAGCATATTGATGCGATGAGAAGAAGGTTTCGGAGAGAACGTAATTCTACATTGTGCACGGAAGGAAACCCTTTTCCCACAATTCCCAGTCTGCGCATGCGCAGAATGTTGAAAAGGAACGATACGCTAGTCCAGGCGGATGCTACCTCACGTATGCTTCACATTAATACCTCACTCGACTCTATCGGACCATTAGTGGCCCACCTAAACCCCAAAACGTCTATTTCTAAACCCTTTTCCCACTATTCCCTGTCTGCGCATGCGCAGAATGTTGACAACGAACGATACACTAGTCCAGGCAGATGCTCCCTCACGACTGCTTCACATTGATTCCTCACTCGATCCAATCGGCCCATTAGTGGCCCACCTAGACCCCAAAACGTCTATTTCCACACCCTTTTCCCACAATTCCCTGTCTGTGCATGTGCAGAATGTTGAACACGAACGACACACTAATCCAGGCGGATTCTCCCGCACATATGCTTCACATTGATACGTCGATCCAATCGGCCCACTAGTGACCCACCTAGACCCCAAAACGTCTATTTCCATACGCTTTCCCACAATTCCCTGTATGCGCATGTGCAGAATGTTGAACAGGAACGACACTCTATTCCAGGCGGATGCTCCCTCACGTACGCTTCACATTGATACCTCACTCGACTCCATCGGACCATTAGTGGCTCATCTAGTCTCCAAAACGTCTATTTCCACACCTTTTTCTTACAATTCCCTGTCTGGACATGCGCAGAATGTTGACAACGAACGACAAAGTAGTCCATGTGGATGCTAGCTCACGCCTGCTTCACATTGATACCTCACTCGATCCAATCGGCCCACTAGTGGCCCACCTAGACCCCAAAACGTCTATTTCCAACACACGTTCTCTACTGCGCATGCGCAGAATGACACCAGTTCCACGTCTCATCCAGCCCGGTAGATGCGCCTTCACGAATGCTTCATATTGATACCTCACTCGACCCAATCGGTCCACTAGCGGTCCCTACAGATTGCCGAACATTCTCACGAAAACTAACGGTTTTGGGACTACTATCGGTCCGCGGAGGCAGATCGCATCACCGCCAGACCGCATCACCGCGGAGGAATCCATGCCTCCAAGGTCACGCCCCATTCACCCAGACCGGAAGTGACGTCATACCTGCGCACAACACTCCTGCGCATACCTCCACAAACCACCGCATTCGCGCATGCGCAGTGAGGCGAATGAGCCTCGAAATGCTTGCTACCTACTACTCACACCAAACAATACTGATGAAATAGCCCTTACAACCAACTAAACCTATTAGAGCATAACATCAAAACCATTGTATTATCTATATTCTGATTTGTAAGCTGATAAATAATTTCCCAGACCGATAAACACTTTTGAGCAGTTTTCGGATTTTTTTTAACCACAATATAATCCTATAATAATGGACAATACGTGCTCGTTGTATGTTATCACATGAACTGGTCACGAATGGCCATTTGTACAGACTAGCCTCACATACTAGTATATTACGCAATAGCTTATTTCCGAATTATTCCAGTTTATTCTGTTATAGTTGAAATAGAGATCTTACTCCAATAACGCGGAATAAATAGAATTGTTGGCAGCGATTCTGTATAAATTTTCTGACAAAATGTACTATTTCATGCAAAATTCCATTTTGGGCCACATGTATATTAATATAAACCGCATTATAGAATCAAATAGGTTAGCTGAGGAGTGTAGCAGTTTAGTAATATTTGACCATTGATGTTCGTTCGTCGGTACCAATTGTATTATTCCAGTGCCGTGATCGAAACTCAAGTGATAAGGACTTCGTCAGATTATTGATCTTTTGCCTTTGCTAGGTCACTGGCTAATTTGTGAGCTGTGTAGCAGCAGCTGATCGACGAGACACTCCCTAATAATACGCGACAGATAGGTAATCTCACGGATATAAAAGACGGACAGAGGTGCCTTTAACTATGTCGAGAGCCTCCGACTTGAATCCGCTTGCGACAGTGTGTCAGAATGACAAAACTAAGTAGAGCGAAATTTCACGGTTTGTTCGATTAGGCAGCCGAAATATGACATTTTTTTTTATTTCTTTCAATAACACGTTGTCAGAAATGGACAAAGGAGCAGTATTTTTAGGGCGTCACCAGGATGCGATTTGTAAACATTTATGTGGCTGCTCTTGGTATAATAGGGCAGCCACAATAATATCTCGAACGAATTAAACTCTACACGAGTTCGCGATGACATTTTTCAACGTTAGATACCAATCACAACAAGCATTCACTCAAATTTTCACTTTTTTATGACGATTCATTGAAATATTATAATTTCTAGGAAATAGTACAGCCATTTGTTGTAGTGTATGAATCATTGGTGAGAGCAGTCTCATTGATGAGCCTGTTATGGTGTTCAGTCGTGTGTCATATTAGATGTGTTCACCTTCTATCACCCAAGCGTATATGACAAAACTGTCTATCCTAATATGGTGCTTCTTGAGAGGCATTTTAAAAGTTTTAGAAGTTGGTAACTAGTATTACTATGAACAATTTTGAGCAATTTGAATCAACTGCTTTGGAAACAATGAGCTGCAACACATCATCTGTTTAGTAGAAGCATTGCCGTAGAATCTGAAGTTTCCAAAAGCATCTCCTGCTGAAGTGATTAGTGGTCTTTTTGATTTGGCAGATCCAAACATCACAGTGCAGGGGCAGCTCACTGGCAATATGTAATAGTTACATGATGACACGGGATAATGTATGCCAAATATTGTCAAGATATTGTACTCGAGAGAGGCGAAGCCCACAAGAGTGCAATATCGTGGCAATATTTGGCATACATTGTCGAGTGTCTATCATGTAATTGTTTATCAAATGATCATCGAGCGTGAGGATGGAGCTTCTGCTCTTTCAACCTAATTCGCTAAAAGCAGATCAGCATTGGTGTATTCCAAATACACCATATGCGGTATTTTAATCGCACCACGGCTGACTTGTGTTGTGAATATATAACAAGGAAACTATCAAGCCTAGGAGTCATTGGATAACGTAATGGCTTTAACGCCATGTGAAAACATATAAACCGATATCGTGTTTGGTCGATGACTACTTTCAGAAACAACGACTTTCATATGATATGCTACTAAGCGATGTTATGGATCGCACAGGGTAAAATATCGACTTGTCTTAATCTGAAAAACAAAATGATTTCAATAAAACAATAGCCTGACACACAAATTGAGGGTGGGTTCTGAGACGGGGTTTTCACATGATCTGTTGATCTGTTGAAAATAGAATATGACTCACAAGGACTTATCTGGGGGGAGTTCGGTCAATCTTATCATAATCAACCTGGTCGAAATCTATTTCCTGCATATAGAAAACGTGATACGACCTCACCAGCTCTGACAGCCTTGTAAGACTGAGAAACATATTTTATTATGATATCAGACTGACTTTTACGTATGGAGTTCGTGATATAAATTCAGCATCCTAGCTTCATGCATAACAAAATACCTGTAACATAGATTAACAGAAGAAATAATACTCGGCCTCAAACCAATCATATCTCAATCTCCAGCAAACATTTCTGGTAAACAAACAAGTCACATGGTAAGATACAATCTGTCCTGTCTACTTTCATGATCATTTGCCTGTTTGTCATAATTCGGAGAATCGCGTGAAAGAACAGTGACCCTGGGCGCGCCATTTGTGGCCTCTATGAAAGACATCTCTGTGGCCGCATTTTTGAAGGTTGAACAGAATTGTCGTAGTGATGAATATGTTTTAGTTCGCATATTTTGATCTACTTACATCAAAAGAGAAGCCGAAACAGTTTCGATAAATCATACCTGCAGAATGTCTGACTGACATTAATGTCACTGACCTCACGCTCACTATATCTCAAAAGGTATTAAAATTACAGAACTGTGTACGAATTCACCGAAATGTTTTCACCAGTAGACACCAGCCACAACATCCAGTCAAAGCGAATTCACCCTGTTGTGTCATGTCACTGGTGAAACATATTATTTCTCGGAAACAGTACAATCTATCAATTCATGATAGATGGAGAGAGAGCAGTAACCCCTCTTCATAAACTGGTTATGACTGTTACTCTTGGTGACAAGAACATACAACGTACCACAATTTAACCTACTCATGGGAAAACTATATGCCTAAAGTGTAATATCTGGTAGATCTGCCCAGTGAAGTCGAATCCATGAATTTTGACTTGTGTTTAATTAGTTTAGTGACATGAATATATCAGTAAAATACAACCAGCTTTACTTTCCCTTCACATAAAATCTGATTCCAATTTAGCAATTTCGCCGATGATCAACTGTATATAGATTAAGTGGGCGATGCATTATGAGATCTCTCTTCGATGATGAACACTTTTCACTTGCAGAATGTATCAGATTTCAAAAACCGAAACCTTAAAATTTGTTTGCTGTATTTATAACCACGTATCCACTTTTAACAAACGTATAGTTGTTTGACACACTTTAACCCTGTATATAGTGTGTATTGTGAGTGGCGAATTTTAATCAATTCTTTTCGAAATGGTAATTTCAATACATTGGAAATCAATCAGTCATAAGCCTCGATTTTCAAGTATTGGAATTCAGTTGAAAATCAAGCACTGACATGGCTTGTTAGTAGAGCAAAAAGTTGTTGTGGCCCCGAAACTCGAGCTGGGTTAGTTAAAATTAGAGTGACGTGGCATCAACCCCCCACTTGACATTCTGCACAAGGTCCCAGTGCATGTCACTCTACTTCGGTTCACCATTGTTCGGTAAAGTTGACTTCTACAGCTGTCTATGCAGACATTAGTTTGACGGTATTACTCATCCGACTTTCGAAAATGAATAGATAAATCTTCAGAGAAATTTATACTGTATTCCATTAAATGTAACACCTGCCACATATGAGACCACATTGTTTGGTTGATGAATCGTCAGAATAAACTGAAAAGGCAAGTTAACTGACGTCATTTTACATAATGTCGTAACTGTCACCGCGAGATTTGTTCTCGTTTTGTGAGCTCGGTGACAGCTGTAAATCACGCGTGATAAAGCAATAAAACATCAATAACTGCCAATAATTTCTGTAACCTTTTTTTATAATGACTTTATTTCCACTTGTATATAACAAACTCTAACGTTAAATAGTGACAGTCCAGACGTACAAATTAAAGAGTAGCAAAAACCAGTGAAAGGATATGAATCCCAAAAATAAGTGATAAACATATCAGCCATCTATAGCCGAGCGTAGCAGCAATAGGACCAAAAAAAAGCAAAAGAAAACCAATGATAATAAAAATAGAAACTTATTACTAATAAGTTAATTACTTATTAATATTCTCACTTATTCAACACA
>JAVTVY010011150.1:0-53059 GCA_036873755.1 Hanleya hanleyi | reverse complement strand
CGCAGGAAAAGGTCACGTAATCCAAGGGAAGGGTCTTGATCCCAGCATTAGCCAGGTCAGTTTTTGTGTCTCTCAAGAAATTACTTTTATATACATTAAAATAAACCGTGAAAAGCGTACGAGAACTAATCCCAAGCCCGTAGTTGCATCAAGTAATTTTTTACATAGCCTACAGTTGCATCAGCTCTGCCCCCTACACAAGGGTTGTATTATAAAATAACCATGTTCTACTTATTATTGTTGTTGTCGTTTATCTGTACATCCACTCTTAACTTGATGGGTATTTTTCACTGGTTCTACAAGACAAAATCATGTGGTGCTATATTCCCAAAATGCTGTTTGTTCTCTTATACTTACCCTCCATGCCTTGTTTTTCGTCAAAATTCACGGAAATTCAAATACATGTAGATTCTCGCAACCCAGCTCTATGGGAATCCACGAGAATCCAATGCTATCATTTCTATGCAGATTGCTATGATTCCCGCAAATTAATTTGCGGGAGTGCTGACGGGAATCGGATTCCCATGAAAAAACAAGCCCTGCCCTACCACTGAACATATGTCTTTCCCTGCCCGTCTTTATTATTTAAAGGTTGGGGAAAACACCTTGACATGATTGAGGCCAATACCTCGTTGGGGTGTAGGGCTATGTCAACTTCAGTTTTTATATATTTATCAAAAAGGGACATCCACACGTACCCCGGAGTGCATGGATCTTTCAATAGCATCTATGGCTTCATTGTTCCATGATTTTCACAGCAACTTATTGCTTCGTTTTATGCGACTAATCATTCAAATTAGTCACTTCAAAATTCCAAAAATGAAACCTAGCTTCAAATGATATCTTCGGTGAAATATATTTTCTAAATGAAAATGGTATGTGGTGGCATATTTCGATGTAAAAGTCATACACAAATTGCAGGATTTGAGAGGCTAGGCCTAGTTAATAAATCAAATTAAACTGACAGACACATAATCTGAACTGCTAGCAAGACACATAATCTAAACTGCTAGCATGTGCACATACAAACTGACCTCTGCTCTGGGTATTATGACCCAGCCATGTGTGTGCATGCTAGGATATTGTGCATTGCATTAGACAATTTAATGTATTCATCAGTCAATGCATCTACATTCATGCAACTTGGATAGGACTTTGAGATCGAAGTATGCAATCACATGCTATTTTCATTTACAGAATAAATTTCACCGAATATGTCATGTGAAGCCATGTTTCATTTTGTAAATATTAGAGTGGCTAATTTGAATGATGACGTAGTCGCATAAAACGAAGCAATAAGTTGATGAAAATCATGGAACATTTTCCGACAATGACGCCATAGATGCTGTTGAAAGATCCATGCAGTCCGGGGTATGTGGGGATGTTCGCATTTTCCATAAATATATAAAAAAAACTGAAGCTGACATAGCCCTATATCCATCGAGGTATATGCCTATAACTTGATCGAAGTGTTATACCCCTATCAAGGTATAATACCTCGATCAAGGTATTTTTCCCAACCTGTTTGATTCGGCATGCAGGTCTGTGGAAGGATCGCATTCTTGTTCTTCTTGCAACTTCTTCAGTTGAAATACGCATGCGCCAAGGGAGTGTTATGATTTGCCACACTTTTCAACCTCCCGATCTCACAGGACAACCCTGCCTTCAGGCAATTGGAATTTTTTCATATACTCGGTCACGGTGGAATTAAGTATTGCTTCGTTGATTTCCATTAGACAGTCCTATCCAGTCAATTGTCAATTAATATTTATGCAAATATATATTCATTTTCAGATTGATCAAGAATTTGCGATGCTATATTCAGAGGACACGGGATCGAAACTTTTAACAAAGCCGATATGTGCCAAACATATTGAAGATCGCAAAGATGTTACAAGAGTGAAGAGAGCGGTGGGCTCTGTGAGGAACTACAGACTTGCAATGAATTATCAGAAGGTAATATTTGCAAATCCAGATAATAATCCCTCAAGTAAATGGATCCAGACTTCTGCGAGTAACACTAACAGTTCGATTGGAATAACAATTTTTAGCCTGCTGTTAGGTTGTCCTTACATGCAACAGGTTTTAATATTTGGCAGGTTCCTGTTTCCAGCCTTGCATATCGGATACTGCATTGACTACACTCGTCCACTATGACTGTCACCATATGAGTCAAACAAACTTGAGTGTGACATTAAGCCAAATCCTGGGGTATATCCCCACCCCGCCCCCGGAACTGAGTTTCACCCTGGCTGTATCTCCAAACCTAAGTTTCGCCCGACCTCATATGCTGATATTTTCAGATAGCATATCTGATACTGCATTGATTGCACTCATCCACTACACCCTGGGGGTATATCCACCTCTCCCGCCACCCCCGGAACAGAGCTCCACCCTGTATCTCGAAACTAACCATCGCCCGACCCCATATGCTGATATTTTCAGATAGCATAGGCCGCAGATAATTAATGTTCCGTTTCCCGTAACCAGCCCTCATCTATATTTTGAGGGCAAATAATTAAAATCCATGAGGGATTTACATTTTCATGAGTAAAACTTGCTAATTTTCTTCATATTTTTACACAATTGGTGTGCAAGTTAATAATTAATAATTATCGCGCTCAGCATGTATATTTTTACCAGCAAGGTTACGAGAAACAAACAATTAATTAACGGTGGCCATATGATATCTGATACTGCATGCATTGATTGCCCTTATCCACTACACCCTGACTGGGTCCAAAAATTCGTAGGCTGGGAACTTTTTCTGCTGATTCTCAGACAGGTCATTTTATTTTGGAATGTCAGAGTTGTCTCCCCTGTCTCCACTCTTAGGTGAACAAACGTTAAATGCTCGCCAAGCAAGTATTTTGCTCTCCGGTAGTCGGCGATGTGAACATGTATCACAGGAGCCGCGAAGCACATTTGAAAGTGGAGGGGCTGAACTCTATACCGGCCTTGTTAAATGTTGGACTGGTGCTATCTAAGATAGGACTTATTGATCTATAACAAGTGTGTGTGGGGGGGGGGGGGCGCTCCGCGGCCGCTGTATCACACATTGTGAAGGCAAATATTCCATGGCCTAATCCATAGAGGAATGCAGTTTTCGCCTGTATTCTAGGATTGACCCGAGTATATGGTGAGGGTTTCTCTTGTTCAAGGATGTCGATGTCGAGGATTCGTTATCTTCTCAAAAATCATTTTGACAATCGATGCAAACAGTAGTTTTCTCATGGCATTTTCATAAGAACTTGGTATCTGGACCAAATCACTTTAACTCTTCCATCCACCGCGAAAGGAAAACCTGACCTTCGAATAAATATATGTATTTACCAATCTACCTAACTTTCTGGGGTAGGGTTGTGCGACTAAGGTTCTAGATTCTTTAGAAATTTGTTACACACTGTCATCACCATGTGAAGATGCTTAAGTGCATATATATTGAGTTAGATTGAACTTCAGTTACTATTAGGCTGGTTGATTGCAAATGTTGAAATAGAATCATCTTACTCTTTTTCAGGTTGAAACCAGTGCAGTTCACTACCTAGAGGCAGGAGGTCACAGCCATATGTCCTTTGCCTGGGAACGAGTGATGGAGTATCCTAATATTTCATCATCGTCGACAGCGTTGCGATACCTTGCAGGAACGACATAACTTTTGCAGTTGATAGGCTTTTCAAGCTGAATAATAAATTCAATCTGGAATATGCTGATCAACTAACCTCATTCTTTTTACTCCTCGATACTATTTATGGCATCTCTGAGAAAGAGAGACTGCCAATCAGATTTAGAGAGATGATCACCAAAATCTGCGTTGTCTCATGTCAAAGCTCTTGTGTTCGGTGAATTCTGATTGTCAGTTTTTGTCTGGATCACCATCTGTGACTCATTTGGACTGAAAATATTCCACTCATACATTCACTTACTAGCAGTTGTTTTTACTAACATATTTCAAGAATGAGAAGGCTTAGGCTTTCTTGGGGTATTGTCCTCATATCAACAGGGAATACGTCGGTCTGTTTTCGCAATACCACCATATCTCAAGAATGATTATGCCTAGGAGCACCAGACTTAGTTCACACATGCATGTGATCGGATGAAAGAAATCTGATCAGAAATCTGTGTGATCGACCGATTTTTGGGTTCAATCCTGAGCAACCTTGTATCGCATATGCAAGTGGGCAAGAAGTCCAAAATCAGTGACATTGACATTTAACCCATTCTGGATCAGAACTGGCCCATTTGTCACCCATTATTGTTTTACCACCATATCATAGGAATAATAGGCAATGATGAAATGCATTCTGGTCATGGGTTACATTAAATGTTTGTTTGTTCCTCATGACCTTGCTTGTAAAAAGAGACATACTGAGTGCGACAATTATTAATTATGGATCCTCCAAACCAAATGCTTGTAAATATGAAGAAAAGGAGATCTTTTGGAAATTTTAAGTCCCATATGAATTCTAATCATTTGCCCTTACATATAGATGTGAGAGGGTCATGAGAAACTAACCCTCACAGTAACAAGGTATCAGTAAGGTATCAAGAAGGTCTCAATAAGGTACAGGCCATAGATCTGACATAGGTACAGGACAGGTACAGTTAAGGCATATACCTTATCTGTACCTCCAAATTTGATCCAACATGGACAAGGTACAGGTAAGGTACGTTCCAAAAATGCTAATGATGCCTTAACTGTACCTCGCTTGAATAAGGTATCAGTAAGGCACAGCAACAAGGTATCACTAAGGTACTGTTAAGGTATAGTGTAGGTACATGAGGATAAAACCAGTTCAAGAGCAAGGCGCAAGTAAGGTACATCCAGATGTACCATCAAGGTATAGGGTCTTACGCAAGGTACCAGGAAGGTATATATATATGGTCAGCCATTTTATAGCTGGAGGTATCATTAAAGTACAGCTGAAGGTACCGGTAAGGTATACACTAGATACGGTCAATCCAATCCAAAAGATAGCAGTACATATAAGATGGCACTCCAGATAGTGCCATGGCACTGTAGTTCATCTGGCTGTAACTGGAGAAAGTAGCTGTAAGAAATTTTTACTAAAGAACTGCAGTAGATGAGTTTCTAACTTGTGTTGATAGCAGTACATATACGATAGCACACCATAACAATCAACAAATCCGATTTCAGAAGAATATTTTAGTGCATTTTTTACACAAAAACAGTAATTCTTCCATACATAAAATAGCACTATGAATCATATTTACAGCAACATTCTTTCATCTGGCTCACTTGTTTACAGTTATGGTTTGACTGTTATTTCTTATTCACTGTCCTTTCTTGTTGTATCCAGACATGCTATTGATTGTTCTCCTGTCGACATGGTAGAAAGCAAGTGAATCAAGGGGAGAGTGTGTGAATTGAAGTCGCTTTCAACAATCTATCAGTCATATACATGTAACAATGTTTGTATCCTATTCCATTTACACCAGGAAACCCAAGTGAACTAAGCGCTGATCACCACAGTCCTCTGTTTCGGCTCTTTAATCCTGTGACTTTGGCATCCATTGCCGGTTGATCACAGGGGCTGTACTTGTTGAATGTGTTGTACAGAAAGCTGAAATGAATAAATAAACATCATTAGAAGGCTGAATACTTTTGCAGCCTGTCCCATGGCAAGTGACTGTGTGATTTCAATGCCCATTGTATTAATAATGAAGATATTTTCTACAATAGTTAATCTCTAAATAACTATTATCACAATATATTAATTCCTGAATATCTTCTATCTAAATAGAATGATGTAAATGCACTATGATATTTCACGAACATAGCTTCTTACATGGCAGTGTGACTAACATCACAGGAAGTACGAAGTAGGGTTTGATATGATTTAAGAGTGCACTCGAGAGATGACTTGGGGCCCTATGTGCTACCGTGAGAGAATTTAAATAGCAGTCACTAATTGACAGTGGGTACTATTAACTTTCCCACATGTCACTGCTGGTGAGTCATTAGCGTGGGAAGTATTATCGCCCTCAGTTCCTATTACCCTGGACACTTATCAGTCCAGCAGTGCAGCATAAGGTCACCCATCCAAGTCTTGACCTGGCTCAAAGTCGCTTAACTTCGGTGATTTTATGAGAACCGGTGTGTCCAACATGATATGCCGTATCAGGGAACCTTCAAAAGTCACAGTGAAACATACAGCCAAAGGTTCCCGATGGGCATGACCGTGCACTCGCTGAGCCATCAATAAATAATAAAAAAGTCGACCATAGAGGTCCATGTCCCCCGCTAGCAGCACCAGTTATGGTGGGTTACATCCACCATAACTGGCGCTGCTGCTGCGGGGGCCATGGACCTCTATGGTCGATTTGTTTTGGTCGATGATATCTCATATCATTGATGAAGAGTATGATTTGAAAATGGAGATATCCAACTGCTTATAATCCAATATGGCTAACGGCGGCCATATTAGATTACACACATTGCTGAAAAACCATTCCCAATCGTCCTCTCACCAATGTCAAGGCACACCCCAAGTTTGAAGTAGATCAGTTGAATCGTACTCCAGTTATTGTCCAGACAAGATCCAACTGCTTATAATCCAATATGGCTGACGGCGGCCATATTAGATTACGAACATTGCTGAAAAACAATCCCAACCGTCCTCTCACCAATATCAAGGCACACCCCAAGTTTGAAGTTGATCGGTTAAATCGTTCACGAGTTATTGTCCGGACAAGAAAATCTAAGATCCAACTGCTTATAATCCAATATGGCTGACGGCGGCCATATTGGATTATGTACATTGCTGTAAAACAATCCCAACCGTCCTCTCACCGATGTCAAGGCACTCCCCAAGTTTGAGGTAGATCAGTTGAATCGTACTCCAGTTATTGTCCGGACAAGATCCAACTGCTTATAATCCAATATGGCTGACGGCGGCCATATTAGATTACGCACATTGCTGGAAAACAATCCCAACCGTCCTCTCGCCAATGTCAAGGCACACTCCAAGTTTGAAGTTGATCGGTTAAATCGTTCACGAGTTATTGTCCGGACAAGAAAATCTTACGGAATTACGGACACCGGTGTTTCTAAGTCCCCCCCTACTAAGTAGCGGGGGACAACAAGAGCACAGTCTGAACTCAAAATACGCCCGAAAAACATATCAGTCTGAACAGGTGGAACAGTGAATTGAAAACTTTCAGCACTGTATGGATTTACATACAGGTGATAGTTAATGATGACACATCGTCTCCCCCTAATGCACCTACCTACCAAACTTCAGATCAGTAGCTTGAAAACTGTGCAATACAGTCCGGACACGAGTGAAACTACGTTTAGAATCGCCGAGATAAAGAGGGTGTGTCTGGTTGCCATGGAAATGGCCCACATCAGCAAAAGCAATGCATGACATGTCTCTCCCTAATGCACCTACCTACCAAACAGATCAGTGGCTTGAAAAGTGTGGGATATATAGTCTGGACACGAGAGAAACTACCTTTACAATGGCTGAGATAAAGAGGGTGTGTCTGGTTGCCATGGAAACGGCCCACATGAGCGAAAGCAAAACATGACACGTCTCTCCATAATGCACCTACCTACCAAACTTCAGATCAGTAGCTTGAAAACTGTGCGATGTATAGTCCGGACACGAGAGAAACTACCTTTACAATGGCTGAGATAAAGAGGGTGTGTCTGGTTGCCATGGAAATGGCCCACATCAGCAAAAGCAACGCATGACATGTGTCTCCATAATGCACCTACCTACCAAACTTCAGATCAGTAGCTTGAAAAGTGTGCGATATATAGTCCGGACACGAGAGAAACTACCTTTACAATGGCTGAGATAAAGAGGGTGTGTCTGCTTGCCATGGAAACGGCCCACATGAGCGAAGGTGGTGAGCGAAACAGCTCACCAATTACCAGTATACGAGTTGTCAGAGCATTTCCATCATAGCTCTCTAGATTTGTATCTAATACCGCTTATACCGGTGCTAGGGGCCGTGTAGTCATATCATCCAAGTTGCCACATGAACAGGTACAATAAAAGCGTACCTGAGATACAACACATATCACGAATCGTTAGATTCTTGGTATGTGCTTAAGAATAGGTTAACCGGAAGACTATTCTGTGAAGTCATGTGACGCAGTCAGTATGTCGGCACCTCTTCCCACTTCCCTTATATGTGTTGTAATTACCAAACGCCGGGTCTGTAGTTTGAAAAGTGCGCGATATTCAGCCCGGACACGAAATGGACGGATGGACGGACAGACAGTGCCATCCCATAACACGCCCGCTTTTTCAAGCGGGCGTATAAAAATAATTATAAAAAAAAAATTCATCAGAATTCGGTCAGCTCAGAACTTGCTGGTAACAATGCCCTAATGCACGTTCATGCCAAAAATCAAGGTTCTAATGTGAACGGTTCTCCCTCTTTTGCCGACGAAAGGATTCGGATGGACTGACTCACTCACTCATTACCGGACAATTTTAAAATGGTAGCCTACTTCGTAGAAAAATCTAATGTACCTGACATTTAACCGGTGCCCTGAAACTTAGTGTGGGAGCTCAGATAGTGATTTTTGCTCACCCTTTATTGCCCCAACGATGTCACCGTTCAGCGTCAGCAGTTTCTCCCTAGCTAGGTGTTCAAGTGAGAAGAGAGTGTTCATCAAATATCTCGCCGCTGATCTTCCATCACCCTGAGCAAAGGTGTTCGTCTCTGTTGGCTGTTTCAGTCTTCTAGAAGGCGCATTCACATAGTGACTTGTTCATTGCCTGGTGATGGTGGTCCTGGTATACGAACACACCACTTCCATGTGACAGCTCAACCATCTGAAACAGAGTATAAACATTTCAAAGAAAGAATGGTAAAAACTACACCTCCATAAAACATGTACCAATGTACAAAATCACAGGATACAGGCCTTGCTGATTTAATAATTAATTTGCTAACAATGGACACATATACTCTCGGATATTACATCACCTTATGATAAACATTAGTATAGTGTACTCATTGTTTTATCAGCATGATCAGTCCCTAATTCCACCAGTACTAATTTTTTTTCCTTGGCGAAGTCCAGAGTTGTTGCCCTTGAATTTGTCACCTAGATGAGTTTGCATGTTCAATAAAGGCGGTCATATTTTCTTGTTTTGGGGTTTGAGGCATAAACTAAACTACATACAACCAAACCACATATCATCCATGGCCGAGAATGAAATACCTATTATTAAGCTGTCCTAAATTAATATTCTGTTCTAACTGTGAATATCACAATCAGAATGCCTCAGTTGCACATTATTGAGAGAACAAAGGAGAGCCCCGGTCCCGTCTCTTCACTGATCTGTGACTTCACCTGTGCAGCTACTGGGTTATATAATTTCACTTTTCCCTATCTTTTGACCCTGGAGAGTAATTTTGACTCGTGACAACTGGCATAATTTGTGAATATCACAATCAGAATGACCCAGTTGCACATTATTGAGAGAACAAAGGAGAGCCCATATGTTCACTGATCTGTGACTTCAGTTGAGCAGCTACTGGGTTTATATAATTTCACTTTTCCCTATCTTTTAACCCTGGAGAGTAATTTGAACTCCTGATAACTGGCATAATTTTATACATATGAACTATATTTTCCCAATATTCAAGCATAATGACATATTTTTCGAATACTGGGAAAATATAGTAGTACATGTATAAAATTATGCCAGCTATCACCAGTTCAAAATATTCATGGTTTAACAGATAGGCGAAAGTGAAATTATACAACTCAGTAGCTGATCAACTGTTCTCTCAATGATGTGCAACTGAGCCATTGGATTATGGATGCTGATATTCTTTAATGGACGACGGCTGATTTATAAATGACGGACGGACGCTTGTAATTGGGCAGAAATTCCAGCAGCATGACAAACCTAGTGTGTCAGCCAGGATATAAAATCTACCTGTCAAAGTATCTCATTTTGCTAGATTTGGACAGTCTACTAAATTTCCTTTCTTCATATCCATCCCATGTTAAATTTTCAAATTCTTGTCTATCCAAATTTGAAATTGTCTGTCCATTGGGATATATATCTCTGGCTATATCCTGTTAATGAGAAAGCAAAATACACTATACTGCTGTGCCATTGGCAGAGGTAAGATCCCAGGTTTGGGTTTTGAATATCCTTCTGCCTCTGTTACTTGTACTACATGTAAGTCAGAATCTGCAAGATGAATATCAAAAGGCAATTAATGAATTATTATAAAACTTGATCAACATCGATAAAATATATATTAATGTATCCTATCAGTTGACATCAAAACTGAAGAATCACCTACTTGCTCAATAATCAAATCAGGATAGTAGAAATAATTATAGACATGACACACCTCCATTTTTTCCGAGATTTGGAAATGCCAGCAGTTAACAGACCAGGCTGTTAAGGAAACATGGGGTTATCGGACAATACGCACAAAAAGGACGAATAGCCAATCACACTATTCAACATTTTCAATGGATTCATAACCACTTCAAATTTCATTCCTGATGATATTCAAAAATGGATTACAGAGACATCACACGCCCTCAAATCAAGAGTTTTGGGGTGTGTGTATGGTGGTATTACAGTGCAGTGTCGAATTATGGGGTCTCTATACATGTATATAACCCCATGCTTTATATAAAAATACACAAGTTCATAAAGTTAGACCGCGGTTCGCAGTTCATTAGTCGAGGAAACCAGCAATTATTTCCTCAGATATGGAAATCTGTATTTTTTTTATTAGAGTACTTTGAACTCCAAACTCTGTATAGCAAGAGAGAATGCCGTGCTCTATATCTTTGCATATTCATATCCCAAATCTGATGCAAGGGGGCGCTGCTAGGGGGGCTGTTATGAGTCGCTGAATGACTGGTCCCGAATAACGAACTGCGAACCGCGGTCTAACTTTATGAACGTAAAATACACCAACGTCTGAAATGCACTTTGGTTGAAACGAGAAATTTGTCACTCTATATATTTCCGTCGTCAAATTAGTTAATTTGTGCAATTTTATACCTTTGCCGAGCGATTCAAAATCCAACCTGACTGTCCATTCAAGTCGGCACATCGAGATGATGGTGTGCTTCTTTCTCAATTCTGATCGGTCAGTCGTGACACACCTCAGGCAAGAGAGGTCACACACAGATCAGCTGTCCAATCAGAATTGAGAAAGAAGGGGACCATCATCTCATTGTTCCGTTTATTTCTCGTTTCACCCAAAGTGCGTTTCAGACCTTGGTGTATTTTTATATAAAGCATGGAGTTATATATAGAGACCCCATATTTTACACTTCACCCTAATACCATCGTCCACACCACTAAAAACACTTTGAGAGCCTGTGAGACACACTGATCAGTTCTTCGCGGTTATCAAACCGGCCCACTGTAGCGTTGGGCATTGTAGATCATGTATTGATCTACTGTCTCTCCCAGATAATATATCCGAGATGTTTTTGGCAATATTTCAGAGACAATTTATCGGACGATAATGAAACTTCACACAGTAGATAAACTAAAAAGTACTATTTTTTTTCCAAAGTATCACGAGAATCCTGCCAGTAGTTCTCAATAAATCTCGAAAACAAATATTAGACTTGTTCACCCTACTGAATCGACAAGTATGATTATAGGTGAATGCACCAGTCCATTTGTCATGCGACCATGAACTGTAGGTTGGATCACTTCACATTGAAGCCGCATAACAGCTGCAATGTTATACTGAGGCAACATATGACTATATATATCAGATATGTCGACAGTCCATGGTAGCTACCATTTGTCTTGGCAACAGTCCATTTGGCGAATCATTGGATCAGACGATGTGCTCTCTGTGCATCATTCACAAGTGCATGTTGACCTACCATGGACTGTCGATCGGTCCGATGATGATACCATGGACTGTCGTAATATCAGACAGACAGAGAATAAACTATTAATGGTTCATATTCCTCTTAAGGGCAAATCTAAGAAGATTCAAAATTACTGACCGAAATGATAGTCCTAGGCAGTGTTTGCCAAATATCTCCAAAATGGCTACAAGGATTTGGATGAAAATGTCGCATACATTGGTTCAGATTGTTGTCTTTATTCCAATGCAATTAGAAATCAAATATATTCCTATTTCACCAAGAAATCACTCTTGCAACTTACCGCATTGAACTGTAAGGATGCCTGGGTGCATTACTTGGATAGGAATTTAAAAACGCCCAAGAAACTTCCTTTAAATCAATCACAAGAAGATCCCACACGGATAATTGGGCAAGGAATTGACAATGGCTTCAAAATTTAAAATTTGCAAGCAGGAAATGAGTGACAAATGATCCGCCATGGCATCTTCTTCACTTTACTTGTCGCTTGGAATTATGGGTAGGTAATATTCGCTGTATTGTTTACAATATTACTAATAGTACAGAATAAAAATTATGATATTATCGTCCTTGACAACTGGACACAGAGCAAGATCGTCACTTATATCAAGTGAAATACTACCTGCCAAGGGAGACACAATGAAGCAAATGTTGGATTATTAACCTCTTTCCATGTGTATTTTTACGTTCTTTTCAAAAGCTCCGCCCCGCCATTTTCATCGTCACAAACTGGCTGGGTCAAGCACCTTGTCTACATAAACATGCGCCGGAAATCTAACATTCATTCAACATCCCGAAGTGTAACGAATCCTTACATGTTCCCTTAGTATGTATTAATGGATTGTCATAATATCAATTAAATCGTCTATTGATTAATAATTATCCTTTAGTGAAGGGACTATATATCTGGGTGGATTGCCTCAGTTGTTGGGAGTTAAATGGCATTCGGGGTTTTCCGACGATTCCTGCGGAAATCAGCGAACCATGACGTCACCATGCATTGTGCACTCCAAGTTATTTTTGTCAATTTTTGTTAATGGATTTAGTAAATACATTCTATACGACACTAGTCGTTTCTTACTTGCGCAATAATTCTTTTTGCATTTTTAGTATCTGATACCTGTAGTACTATTTTGCTGGGCATTTTTATTCATATACTCGATCAGATACGAATTGCTGGCGGACGATGGTGTGGCGTAAGTGTGGAATCCTCCAACACAACAACAACACATGGAGGAAAGCGACACATCAATTGTGGTTTGTATTTGTCCAAAAACTGTTTGTATAGGCAATAATCATGCTTGTATATAGTTGGTAATATGATAGTTAAGTGCAGTACTCTTCTATGAGCGTGAATAAATATGTCAGAACAGGTCAGAACTCTACGCAACGCATGTTTACCTTGTAGCAGGTCATAACAATGACCATGTGCTCCATTCTTATGTAAAACGGGGGGAGTATACTGTATAAACACACATGTAGATTAACCCCCCAAATGTTCGTTGTGTATACTCGTGTAATATGGTTCTATGTCTGCTGTATTCGGTAATCAAGGGTTAAATTTACCAACTGAATATTCAACTCGGCTGTAAAAGAAGTACTTGCAGAAAATGGCAGTGCAACATTTACATCCTGTGCTCATTTCCTTTTTGTAAATTTTCAATTTTGAAGCCATTCTCAATTCCTTTCCCAATTATCCGTGTAGGATCTTCTTGTGATTGATTTAAAGGAAGTTTATTGGGCGTTTTTAAATTCCTATCCAAGTAATGCACCCAGGCATCCTTACAGTTCAATGCGGTAAGTTGCAAGAGTGATTTCTTGGTGAAATAGCAATATATTTGGTTTCTAATTGCATTGGAATAACCACAACAATCTGAACCAATGTATGCGAAATTTTCATCCAAATCCTTGTAACCATTTTGGAGATATTTGGCAAACACTGCCTATGACTATCATTTCGATCAGTAATTTTCAATCCTCTTAGGTTTGCCCTTAAACACACACAAGTGGAAGGAATCGAGAGATGAATGAGTCAGTGATACATGAGGCAGGTAGTAAGTTCCCACGTGTTCATTTTGTGCTCATTTCCTCACACTATAATTCGATGCTAATACCTACCATGGACTGTCTACCAACACCTAAAAACACCTCTCGCCGCAAAAATGTTTAAAATTTTTGTTACCTTGAAATTGTAATAACCCTACATTTGGTGACAATATAGTACGATATCTCTCCTTCAAAAAATGACTGGACACCAGTAACCATACCTGTCATCGATATGCTGAAAATCGTTCATTTTCGGCTGTGGTTAGGTACTCAAGGGGTTGGAAATTATTTTTGGAATTTGAAGAAATAAAACACACCTGTGTTAACACTGTACTTCTTTGATTCGTTCAAGCTTCCAATATTGCCATAGTTCATTTACAGAGAGATTTATCCACTTTCGAATCCTAGTACACAGCGACCACTGTTCCTGTATTCAACATGTCTTCTCGAGTGAGTTCCAGGAGGCCCTCCCTCTGCAGGCGGGATTTGTAAACTCTGTGCAGGGGAAGTAATCCTGGCGAAGAGAAGAAGGGGGCCGTATACAATTGACAAGTTAATATGTCGTGGGCACTGACTATTCTCTTGAGGTGATGGTTTTATCCGAGGATGAACTTAGAAAACATGTATATTCACTGGCCAGCGTAGGTAATTCTGCATTTGTGAACCCTCATCATCATTCAACAAGGATAAAAAATGCTCACTTGAATAATAAAAAACACACACGCGGCAAAAACTGTATATCAAGGATTATAAAACTGTCGTGATTTAAATTGGTATATAATCATTTCAAACATAATTTGATACCGTCATTTATTTTTTAGTATACCCGCATAATTAGTTATATGAATGGCTCAATATCGCATCTTTACAACTTTCTGTTATCGTTTATGACCGTGTTATCCTGTTGCAAATGGAGAGAGTAAATGAATTGGGATGATAGTGATTCTGATTGAGAGCTACATTGCAGGTATCACATCTGAATGTAAATTTGTAACTGCTGTTTTGCCCAAGTGAGTATTTCCAAATGGGTGGATGACTTCATCTCCAAGGGGATACCTATCAAACAGCTGAACAATTCGAAGCCAAAGGCATGAAAAATTAATTCCACATCGGCTATAATTACAACGTTCTACGATATGGAAACACGGGTATAAGATATGCAGAGAAAGAGAAAATGAGCTAGCAGTAAAGGACGAATATATTGACCTACAACTAATTAAAACTGTGCATGCGAAGAATTCTCCATCTCTTGCCGGAAAAGCCCTCTCTACGGAATGCTTTCTGACAGGGGAACAGTTACAGCTGAAAAAATGAAATCAACCAATACAGGAAAAGAAAATCATAATTATTAATTGAACATTTTTGGTCGATATACTATAACAGAGTCATGTTAGTAACATATATTCCAACAAGTTAACACAGACGACGAAGGAAAATGAAATTGAACAGTATATTCACCTACCACTAATTAAAACTGGGCACGAGAAGAATCCTTCGTCCGCTGCCGTGAAGATCCTTCCTATGGAATGCTTTCTGACAGGAGAACAGTTACAGCTGAAAGAACTGAGATCAACAAATACAGGAAATGAAAATCATAATTATTAATTGGACATTGTTGGTCGATATACTATAACAGAGTCGTGTTAGTAACATATATTCCAACATGTTAACACACACGACGAAGGAAAGTGAAATTAAACAGTATATTCACCTACCACTAATTAAAACTGGGCACGAGAAGAATCCTTCGTCCGCTGCCGTGAAGATCCTTCCTATGGAATGCTTCTATTATGGGTACAGTTATACTGCTGAAATAACTGAAATCAACCAATATAGGAAATGAAAATCATAATTATTAATTGAACATTTTTGGTCGATATACTATAACAGAGTCGTGTTAGTAACATATATTCCAACATGTTAACACAGACGACGAAGGAAAGTGAAATTAAACAGTATATTCACCTACCACTAATTAAAACTGGGCACGAGAAGAATCCTTCGTCCGCTGCCGTGAAGATCCTTCCTATGGAATGCTTCTACGAGGGGTACAGTTACTGCTGAAAGAACTGAAATGAAGCAAATTAGGCAATGAAAATCATAATTACTAATTGAACATTTTTGGTCGATATACTATAACAGAGTCATGTTAGTAACATATATTCCAACATGTTAACACACACGACGAAGGAAAGTGAAAGTAGACAGTATATTCACCTACCACTAATTAAAACTGGGCACGAGAAGAATCCTTCGTCCGCTGCCGTGAAGATCCTTCCTATGGAATGCTTCTATCATGGGTACAGTTATACTGCTGAAATAACTGAAATCAACCAATATAGGAAATGAAAATCATAATTATTAATTGAACATTTTTGGTCGATATACTATAACAGTCATGTTAGTAACATATATTCCAACATGTTAACACAGACGACAAAGGAAAGTGAAATTAAACAGTATATTCACCTACCACTAATTAAAACTGGGCACGAGAAGAATCCTTCATCCGCTGCCGTGAAGATCCTTCCTATGGAATGCTTCTACCAGGGGTACATTTACAGCTGATTTAACTGAAATCAACCAATACAGGAAATGAAAATCTTACTTTTCATTGCAAATATTTCGTCAATATTCTAAAACCAGACATGTTTAGCAACTCATATGCGGACAAACTGGAAGGAATAATTAAATGCACTTTGGGAGGGGGAGGGGGGATACATTCACAACCGAAATGACATATGCAACAATCAAACAATTGTACAACGTTCAACTCAATCCTTCAACAATGGAGTTATCGGCACAGATTCATTGTTAAGGGATAAACTTCAACGTTGTGCAATTGACGGATTGACTGAATTGTCGCTATGCAATAATACTCTATTGGTTCTAATTTAATGTTAAGACTTAGATATTTGGCTCATTCAATCCCATAATGATTCTAAGCACAACAGATTATCGCCAGTATATTGAAATGATTTTGTACATATTGAACTTGGCAAAGATGCTGTGCTCTGACGTTGAAGGATTACAATTCGTTTATTTATTCAGCCTGGTCATATATCTTGGCGAATCCCAGAGCTTTGAAATTATAGAGAAAAGACGTTTCTGACGCAGACTGCTACACTATCATATGTTTAACAGGATTAACTGATGCGTTTTGCGGTCATCTTCAGTCAGGCGCATGGCGCGTAACTTAACGACGATTGCTGAATGTGATAATTTTAATCATATGATTACGATACTAAGTTTGCCCTCACCTTCATTCAATATATCACTCTTATGTCTTGTCTGTCAATGTCCTCTTGCAGCTTATAGGTGTAGACCGTGTCAGGTTCACATTTGTACACCATGTTAAACCACTGCTCAAACCCCGGAACTTGGGAGATGACACGACCCTCGTAAAAAACGTCTTCTCCATTTTCCTCGAACTTGTGTAGAACCCGCTTATTGACGTATTGCGATGGGGGTGTCTGTGGTTGAGATGCAGCTTCCTGTATGATGGTGACAAGGTCAGATTGCAGTTCAGTGAGAGATTTTGGAATTTTGTTGGTAGAAAATTTGAAGATTTCAATGGAAGATGGAATCTGCTGTAGGATTTTTTTGCGAAAGTTCATCTGTGTTTTAATGGCCTGGAGTTTCTGAGCTTGTGTTCGATACGATTTGATTCGGTGTTCAACCTCAGTTTCACTCTGCCACAGTCCATGATATACGATGTCGTCTGTCAATTTGACTTTTTCTTCGATTTCCTGCTGGCGTTTTTTAGCTAACTCCTCTTGTTTCTTCTTAAGTTCGGCAAGCTTTTGAGTCTGAATGATTCTGTGGCGTTCTTTAAACTGGGCGTGTGTGATATTTCTGAGACTGCTGGCTTTAGTGAGGATATGTTGGAATTGTTCGGGAGGCATGTTTTCTAACCAGGAACCTACTTTGTTGAAGTTGAAGAGGATGGTACTTTCGTATGTGTTGGAGGTGGCAGACGGTTTAATTTGATGGAGATGTTTTTTGGTTGACTGACATTCTGGATGGGCTGATGGTGATTTCTCATAATTTGTACCCCCTGGGAGTTGATCTTGAAGGAGATGTTTAAATGCTACGGCAATATCTTTCATCAGATCTTCCAGTATTTGGATGGTACTGATGTCAGTGTCTGCCGGCTTGGTCAGTGATGTTAAAACTTCATCCACTTCCAGTGCAACAGGCTCCGCTTCGTCACCGATTGGGCTGCAGGGCACCAGGTGAAAACTACCTTCAAGGACGGCCTGACCAGAAGCTGTCGTCAGGTTGTTGATGAGGGTCTCGTATACCGAATTCATATGTAGAATATTGCCCTCCCCTTCGATGATATTCCACAGGGGTTTGGTCAGGCGTATGTTGAGTATACCCAGTGCCCTACAGCCAGCCATCATGAAGTGGCTTTTTAGGCCTGTCAAAACGGCAGCGAGAAGCTGGTTGTTTGTACCATAACAGTTCTCTAAGAAGTCTGCCAGATATCCTTCCTGGTGGTATAACAGACCGGCATTATGAAACACGATATTGAATCTGTTTCCCTTGAAGTTTGTCAGAACCTTTGTCTGACCTCTAGCCCGTAGAAATATCGACGCTGCACCATAACACCCACTTTTTTCGTCTCCTCCAGGGGAAAAGGCTTTGGATGCTGCCCTGACGAGATGAACGATTTCGCTTTGCTTTCCACAGAATGGTGAGGGGCCTGGTGATAAGATGTTGTTAAGACTTCTGTATTTTTTCTCGAAAACTTTGAGCGTTTCGTTGCAGGTTTCAGCTGCGTTTACAAGAAGATGGAGACCACAGATAAAATTGTGCATCTCACTGATTTTCTGCTTCTCATTCAGAAGTAAAGAGGCCCAGTTGGGTATAACCTGGGGGAGCACACTGTTCCGATACTGGCGAAGAAGTTCGTGAAAACATTTTTCTGTTGCGGCCCTGTCCGACATGGTATTTTTTATATGGGCGATGATGTTTTTACCCGCCTGAGACTTGGAGTCCGCTCTGTCAAGACCTTGAGTAATTTCTTTAAGTGTCTGCAGATTTGTTGTAGCGGATTTTGTCGGCCATTTCACGAACTCCAAGTAGTTTCGGCTGCTGGTCGCTGATGTCACGACATAGGACTCAAATTGTTGACCCTTTTTCTTTGTTTCGTCAGAATACATTGTAAGATTTTCTTCTTCTTTGACATCCATCGCCAAATTTAAATGAGCCAAGGGGAGTCGGATTTTGGCCATATTTTCCACAGTGCCCCGAGATGGTACCTAAAATGGGTTGAACCAAAATATTCACAAGAAGAAATGGACATAGCCACACAGAATATAAAGGACAAATCTCCAGAGACTGTGTAGGTGAAATGCGTGGGTAAAACGTGTCGGTAAATGAGGTGGAAGTGAAGTGGCGGTCGTGTGAGTTGTCAAATACAGTCATTGACCCCCATCCAAGGTCCCTACATCACTCCCCCACACTAGCGCCGCACTTTCACTCTATCTTTCCCCACATAATATGCGAAGATTTGCCCTTTATATACTACTCTCATGTTTATTTAAGCATAAATTAATATAGAATCTGGACATTGTTCTGTTCTGAAGACATTTTTGTGGAGAGTATCTTCAGTCCGGAATATCACATAATGAAAGGAAGAATTGAATAAAAACTATACTTTGCATTGTATGGTGTAATATCTGGGCCATATGCTTGCGTCGCGTTACGACTTTTAGAAACTTCCCACGCACCGGACATATCTGTGGCGCAATTTATTCATTGAACATTCTGGAGGAGCATCATTTATCTGGAAAAATTCTTTCGCTATAATTTACATAAAAAAGGCTTTATTTGTCGAAAATTAGTTTTTCCTAGAGACCTGAAATTTGGCATTATTGTTTGACTGTACATGTACTCCTGATCAGTATGTCAGAATTTCTATAATTATACTAATTATTTGTTAATTCAACTATAAAGTTTATCACCGAGTTGGTGGATTTGGTAAAGAAAGTCAATAGAATAACAACAATAACAACACTTATACATCTGAGACTCGGATTTCCTCTTGGAGTTATCTTTCAACGAAAATGATGATTTATCTCGCGGTAAGTGGGAAAATTTCATGGAAATATTAATTTGAAAAATAAGGCTCATTTTACAAATTACTTTGCTTGAAATAATTTGCCAGAGAACAGGTTAAAAGCGAACAAAGGAGATGGTACGATAAGGCGGGACTTTGGCCTATACGCCGAGCGGTTGAAATCGAAAAAAAAAAATAACATGTCCACCATTTCAACGCACTTCCGTCATAATTAGTAGAGCATCCAAAGTGGTCCTTTCGCTCCCCCCGGTTCCGCCGCCCCTGGGGATGACAGCACACGGCTGCACAAAGCAGGATATGGTAGATAATAGAGTCAAAAAAAATCACTGTTAGACGAGGAGGTGGCACATGAAAACGAAATATACCGTTTCATAATTTGATATCTAACTTTTAAATGTGAATTTTGAAATATATATATTTTATGTAATATTTTATTCGCACAGTTTTCAACACAGGCAGAACAAAAGATAAGGACAATCACCCTGAAAATGTCATGAGTTACAACCACCACCCTTTCTTATCATAGGTTTTAAATATAATGGCCACCACATCTGAAGAGGTAGGAACAATGATTGTAAATTTATGTCATCACCTTTTAAGGGAGCTGAGGCAAACTCATCACCTTAAATGGTGATGGCCGTCACCATTTAAAGGTCAAGACTCTCATCACATTTCAAAGGTGATAGCCAGGTCTGATCACCATTAAAGGTTGATGGGCCATCAACTTCTTTCTCGCTGTGAATTATAAAATTGAATTCAAAATTAGAAATGTTAAAATTTGAAGGGAAATGAAATGCTAAATTACAATCGAGGGTTCCAGGCATAGAACTCTTAATGCTGTCAGTGAGAATAGGTATCTGGATTATGGATGCGAATATTCTTTAATGGACGACGGCTGAATATTCAATGACGGACGAGAAGCTTGTAGTTATGGATTTTATTAATTTTTTCCGACTATTTTCTACAAGTAGAATGTGAAACCCTTCGATAAAAAATTGAAATGCAAAGGACAACGAAAATGCTTGAATACCTTAACGGGAAACAACCCCATGGAGTGCTAAACGGAAGACCTTAACGCAGTGGAGGACGTTTATTTCTAGAGCTAGATAGTGATGTCATCGCATGCATGCGCACGTACCTGTGGTGCACCCTGTACCCAATAGCACGTAGGGCATAAGGTACACTAAGATACGTGCGATGACACCAGTCCAATCCGACGTTACCCAACGAGCCCTTCACTACGAAACCTCACACAAACCATTCGGACCTCGAATGGTCCACCGCGAGTCGAAAATTTCCTTTCAAGTCCCCCTTTTCCACTATTTCCTGTCTGTGCCTGCACGCCATATCCCTTACTTCCACGACACACCAGACCAGTAGGACGCTGTCCTACGTAAGCTTCAATATAATACCCCACACGTCCCATTCGAACCAAGAATGCTCCCTACGTCTCTCAAACGCACCCCTACGTACCCCTAAAATGGCCGCTTTCGCTATCACTTTTACTGATAACGTCACAGATGCCATGGAAACCCCTTAAGTTCTGATCTACACACGAGATCTTCAGGATGACACCCAACACTCCATCTTTTGATGAGATATAGAACCTCAATCTCACGCATCCCCAAAACGGCCACTTTCGCTACTACTCATACTGTTGTATGTATGGTCCCTGTGTTTCATGTGTGGAACAGCGTCCGACTGGTCTGGTGTGTCATACAAGTTGGCTGAATAATATGTGACCAACATTATAAAGATTGGATGAAAATTATGGAAGATGAGACTATTCTTTTAACCCTACCCCCTATTCTCACAAAAATTGTACTTTTTAACACAGGGGGTAATTTCAAAGTGATTAAATGGGTAGTGAGTCTCAGTATATCGACTGTTAACAAGTTGTTTCTTATTTGACATGTCATAGAGTACATAAAAATCATAGTTTTGGTCTGTAGTGGGGGGGGGGGGTGCAAGGTGACTCCTAGTACCTCACGGACAATTTGTGTGTGAAGATAATAAAGACGATTTTTTTTCACTCCAAAACCTGTCAAATAACATTTTCCTTGAAAGTTAAACACTGAAATATCCCTTTCGAAAGAACTAAGATGTTCACTTGCATAAAAATGGATATATGATTGATCAAAATGTGCCCCCGGATGATTTTGGTATTTTTGCGGCATTTTCATGGAGGATTTTCTCCTCTAGCAAAAATATGACATCACAAACCAAAACCATTCGTGGTTTTTTTCAATAACCAAGCTTCCTAATATATTTTATGACAAAATTATTTTGGTTTGAGGTGTCCTATTTTTGCTATAAGAGAAAATCCACACTGTAAATGCCTGAAGAATACCATATCGGGCCAAGGAGCACATTTTCATCCATCATATCTCCATTTTTATATAACGGAACATCACAATTTTTTCGAGGCTGATATTTCAGTATGTAAAGTTGAAGAAAAATCTGATTTGGGAGGTTTTGGATTGGAAAACAAAATTCAGCTTGACTACTATCACACACAAGGGAGCTTTTCCCGTGTTGTCGTCACATATCCTTTACATTTTTTCTTGCTTCATGCTCAATAAATCAAACTTCCCAGGGTTAAATTTTCCTAATTTTGCTAAACACTTGTTCTTCTGGCGGACACCATACTTTCTCAGAAAATATTAGCAGTATGACGGATAAACTGAGCATTTCCATTCCTATTTCAAGGAGGGGGTGCGGCGGGGAATCTGGGTGGGGGTAAGGGATATTGTTGGAGATTCATTTATCTGCCATTTACAATTCTTCTTTTTGTTGAGATTGATTAAGAGTGAATTTTGGAGGATGTCCGAGGCATAATTTTCAACCTCGGGATAACTTTGCACCTTCCAACCGTTGAATGATCTTAATTGGCAAGTTTTTCGTCAGTCCTATCACACTATCCAACCCACAGCAAAACGCATAAATGGTTTTGTTGTGTCTTTTGTTGACCGATATCCCATTTTGAGATGGTACTTTTGTTAGGAAATTCAGCTTGTTTTGAAAAATTCGACAAATCACCATGTTGTAGCCCCATAGAGAGCAGGAAAATGGACGTTCTCTACTCCCTTAACGAAGCTTATCTCCAATCAGTTGAACATGATATGTATATGTGTAATTTGAACACTTAGGTGAATAATACTAACAACACATCTGAACAAAATCCTTAACCAGTTATTGTGGTCAGCTGAACAGAAAACCATATCCTATGCAGAGCTAAAGAGAAAAGCTAACCAAAGGTTCAAATCATTTGATTGAAATTGTAGTTTAAGAGCCGCTTCCCATATGGATTTCGCGGCCCATCAACTCAATGCTTTATTTCGATTTCATTGTACATTCTTTGAACTTTTTACACGCACTATATTTCAGAATAAATAAATAAGCAAGACAGAGCAAAGATGGATATTTATAAAGAAAAGAACAATCGATTGGAAGATATCGACTAAGTACAAGTTGGTCGGTCGGTGTTAAATTCATTTCACTTGTAATCGCGGGGATGATTCCTTTGTCTTTATACCCCTTCATGCGGAAAAAGATGTCCACAAAAACCCCTTCACAAGGAAAAGTCCATCCACACAAAAAACTGAGATAACCACGGACGTCGTCAGGATTTCTCCACATGGGTTTTTCCCTATGCTTACGTCTTTGAGAGTGAAATACTGTAATGTCTAGCATAGGAAAATTACATGCAGTTGGGAATTTATCAGGTCCTTCGCACTAACCACCACCCTAACGACGCCACCGAGAATTGGGGAGACTCTTCCAGAAAGATTTGCCTGTAACAGTACTTGCAGTGCGTGTCGGGATACAGGATGGCAGGCTACGTCCTACATATCATGAAAGTCAAAGGGTCATATTCTGTATTACACAACCGTGAGTTCGGTGACATCTCAGAGGTAACGGGTTCGGTCTTGTTTAGGGCTAAGTATTCTGTTTGTGTGGTTCTCTTCCTGGGGCGTTGTCACCCACGGTGCTTATCCGTATTCTGTTTCAGGTCTGGCCCGTGGACTTTAGCGTGTTGTATCTGTATCAGAAAGAAATGGAATAGCTTGTAAAGTTCGTATTTTCTGTATATATATCTCTCTCTTTTTGTGTGTAACACCTTGAGATATCCTTATCCCACAGACAGGTACCATCGTGCTCTCAGTGACACATTTATCTAAACGTAATAACGCAATCTGAATGAATAAATACAAAAAATTATGTTCATTACACAAATATGGGGTACAATTCAGAGGTAAAAAAAAGCTGAACCTGATAACGACACCGAAACTGGCACCGCACTCATTTCCTCTCTAACAGTACCTCGCCTCCAACAGAAATACGGAATACAAACCTTTCCTTCCCAGAAAAACATAAAACAAAAAACAGATTGGCGACTGACAGCTAAATAACAAAGTATTCCGATTACTGAATCTAATTACCGTACGCCGAAGTTTCCCGTTAGTAACAAGTCGCCAGTTTCATCGTATTGAATGATAAAACCAAACTCGCCGCGTTCGCCGTAGCGTGGCGAGTGGCGAGATATTACAGTTATTAAGAAAGAATAAAGTTGCCACTCGCCACGCCCAGTTCGAGGTGTCCGGCGAGATGCTAAAATTCGCCTGAACGCGAGGCAAGCTTGACCAAAATAAAAAACCATATCATTGTGTTCGTCCACACATCTCATCAAATCCTACCTGTACTGGATGAAGGTGGACCATTTTCAGAACAGCTCTCATAACGGGACCTGAGGAAATATAAGTCAGCGTGATAATGGTTAATTACAACGCATATAAGGGAAGTGGGAAGAGGTGCCGACATACTGATAGAGTCACATGACTTCACAGTATAGTCTTCTGGTTAACCTATTCTAAAGCACATACCAAGAATCTAACGATTCGTGATGTTTTGTATCTCAGGTACGCGTTTATTGTACGTGTTCATGTGGCAACTTGAATGACATGATCACACAGCCCCTAGCACCGACATGAGCGGTATTAGATACAAATCTAGAGAGCTATGATGGAAATGCGGTGATAATTCATATTGGTAATTGGCGAGCTGTGTCGCTGTGACAACTCGTACACTGGGGATTGGTGAGCTGTATCGTCGTCACATGAAATGACAAGTGAATGAAATATAGTACCGTTTCTGCCACAAGAAAGGTTTTCTATTGAATAATAAAATATACACAGCCAGAAAAAGGATGATGGCCCATCACCTTTTTATGGTGATGATGCCTGTTCATCACGCCTTAAATGTGATGAAAAAGGGTCATGACCAATGTCGTCACCGTTTTAGGGTGATGGCCCATCACCTTTTTATGGTGATGATGCCTGTTCATCACTCCTTAAATGTAATGAAAAAGGGTCATCACCAGTGTCGTCACCGTTTTAGGGTGATGGCCCATCACCTTTTTATGGTGATGATGCCTGTTCATCACTCCTTAAATGTGACGAAAAAGGGTCATGACCAATGTCGTCACCGTTTTAGGCTGATGGCTATCATCATTTTTAGGGTGATAGCTATCACCCTTTTAAGGTGATGGAAAAGGGTGACATCATTTTAGGGTGATAAGTATCAGGGATTTTTTCTGGCTGTGTACTTACCGTAAAAATTATTTCATAAACACCGGGGACATCTTTAAGAGCTATGCATTTCCAATGGAAGTGTGTATTGTAAGAGTTATATGTCGACTTTACCTGTCAAACGTTGTCAATTTCTCCATATCTTCTTCATATTTTTCACATTGTTTACAAACAGATGCGGTATTGAATTGTGTTCCTCGGCTTTTGGAAGGTTGCTTATATTTGAGCTTCCTCAAATGCAGAAGTTCTCTGTGTCTGTTTTTCCTCTGTTCCTTTCGTCTCTTTTCTGCTCGTTTTAACGTTGTTAACTTCCTCATGGTTTCTCGCAAAGCCCAGTTGTGCGTTTTTATCAGTTTGTTTTTCCGTTTTTCTCTGATCTTTGAGTTTTGTATTTCGTTTTCCAGTTTTTCTTTTTGGTCCTGTAACTGTCCCTTCTCTGACTGTGTGTCGGATAGCTTTTTATTTAATATGGTCACTGAATCTGATGGCAGAGGCACCACTTCATCTGCGGCGGGAAGTTGATGGAGTGGGATAGTAAAGGGCCTTAGAATGAACGACATGAGCGAAGCTTCTCTGGTTGCCTTCGGTTTCTTTAATAGGTCGTTTCTCTCTTTCTCAAGTCTGTCAAGAACTGTTTTCATTTTTTTCTCATTAAAATTATCTGGATATCTCTCCCCCAACCAGGCTTGGATGAATTCATTCTTCTTTTTCCATGATACTGGAAGCTTCACTACTTCATGTGCCAAACCGTTGACGAAGACGGACGTATTTAATTGACCGCAATATGTATCTATGCCTCGAGATAATTCATCAGGATCCAGACCTGCTCTGAGAATAAATTGCCACTTGTTTTGCAAACCTACAATGAATAATAGAAAGGCACTGTTAGTGTAAGAGCTACATCTGGATATGATTAACAATTAACTTCAAAATCAACACTTAATCATTTATCTACATAAATGTATATCACTCTCGCATGCTGTATACATTAATAAGAACTACCATTTTTGACTGAAGATTTTTTTAATATTTTCATTTGTAGGTATCCTGGTAGACATGACAGAAATTGTGATTTTGTACTATTGTTAAGTTAAGGAGGATTAAAACACGAAAATCTGATTACAGAAATTTTCCCACTCCTTCTCCTTGGCTTAGAGTATGCTCATGAAAATTCACCCACTGGTCAATCTCGACACCAGGAAAATATTGAAAGAAGAAAAGTGAAAACTAATAATTTTACATTGACATTTATTTTTAACATTTGATTAAAATAACGTTCAACATAAATCAATATGAACTAGAAGAAAATGGTTTGACATTTCTCCCAATACATTGAACACTACATATTTTCCATGAGAAACAATCCTCACTATTATTAACAAAGACCTGAAGATTATCATTTCTTCCAATATTTATTACAATTTTCAATCAGTTATTGATAGATATATTTGGTGCTTTCTCTCAGCCCGGGGAGATGCCGTGTGGGCTTTAGCCAGTGCATTTTTTTCAGCGACATTTTTCCTATTTACACATCGGATAATTGAAGATGACCCCTTGTATAACGTGCGCGCGCCTACTCTCACATCCGCCCGAGGGAGAAAAATGGCGGAAGGGAGAAAGCGGTGCGATTTCACAAGGTAAGAATATCGAATATAACCTTGTTATACGTTTATAGAATTTACACTTTCCCAGCTTCGTTCAGCTTCAACACTCAAATACTCACTTGCTCCAACCTGGGGGTCCATTATCCACGATCAAAATACAAACACGACTCTTTTCAATTTCGCTTCTCACTGTGTGGCTAACTTTTGAATCTGACACAGCGGGAGCGAAGGGCGGGAAATTTAAACCCGAAATTTGACCAGACTGGAACAGTTCATTATTAATGATTAGAGGTTAATTGTTTGATGACGTCATGTCCTCAACTAACGGAAGTAACCGTCTCCAATCAGTATGATCAAAGGAATGCGCAACGACAGGTGGTGAGTACCTACTGTGGTCACTGTCGTCTGGTCAGACACACGCCCACGCTTGATAACGAAAGCACCGAAAAACCTACCATTGACTGTGATTTGACACGTGACCGGCGGTTTTCACCTATAATCATACTTGTCGATTCAGTAGGGTGTTGTTGGGATATGTGTGCGTTATGTTTTGTAGTCATGACGTCAAGCATGCACGTTATAACATTGGCAGATCAAATTCATCGTGGACCCAAACAAACATGGTAGATATTTGTAATCTTCGTCAATTCTCAACAAATTTTAATAAGATACGGGGAAAAATTTGTATTTTTTAGTTGTGTGAAGTTTCAATGTTGTACGATAAATTCAAAAATTGTCTCCGAAATATTGATGAAAACGTCTCGGATACATTATCTGGAACAGACATTAAATAAGTTTCTTCACCTAGTTGTAGATACTTACCAGTACTGTTGTTGTTGTTGTTGTTTATCTGTAAATCCACTCTTACTTGCAAACCGTTGCCTGGTAATTCCGTTGTTGTTGTTGGTTTTCAACTTGTTGTCCAAACAACATTTCTCTCTTCTTCACTTTTGTCGTGATACTACGGTATCAATAATGCCTTGTAATCCTACATCTCAACGACCGTACATTAAGAATTTGACACACAAACGCAACTTGGCTGGTTGGAACACAAGAATATAAACTGTTCTGTTACACGGAGTGCCACGTTCGCATCAAAACTTGACAAAATTTACCGGAACCGCAAAACGCCTGGTAGACTGGTTCCCTAGCAAAGTTGTATATGTAAGTAATGTAACATTAATTTAGGGTACCAGGCACAGCGACTCCAAACAAAAGATCGGCTGTTCTGTCAATTACGGTGTCGTAATAGCCACCCGCGCAACTGTTTTTTTTTAACCCACTGAGGTCCAACGGGATTGTCCAAAAATCTCAATTGATACTGGAGATAAATTTCTACAGCTTGGCGAATTAAAAGATAGTACATCTGTTTAAATTATGTGTTAAAATGGGAGATGCACTATTCTCCGCGGGATGTTTATTTACCATTTACTTCTGTGTTAAACTTCGGCTTTTCAGAGGGAGGAAAATCCCCCAGTGACGTCATTGTACTAACACAATTCTCTCTCTCTCTACTGGAATTCTTGAAGGTTTGTCAACTGAGTCTAGATATAGTTGTTATGAGAATTAATTTAAAAAAAAAAATTAAATCGCTCTTTAATTCATTGTAAATCAATGTATGAAAGAAAACTAAAACTGTGATTCTTAGGTTTTGCCCTGCTTGAATGGAAATGACTTGAGTCAAAGCTGAGAGACAAAAATGTACGAAAAGTAAAAAAAAAAAAAAAAAAAAGTAAAAAAATAATAATAATAATAATAAAAAGTAGAAGGAAAAAAAGAAGAAAATCATAATTTATTAAAATATATATGTAGGCATCTACCACCAAGTATCCCTCAAGCCAGGGAATATGTTCCTTATGAGTCGTGTGTCATGAAAGTGTCCCCAGATAAAGGTGGACAATAGTCTGTCTGGGTACAAGAATGAGTCTGGAAGAAAGGTTTTCAATACGGTTACCAGTACCGTATATAAAAACAGAAACAATATATCCTTACACGAAAGACCGACCTCTGTTTGCACATGTTTTCTTTGCAAACTGGGAGTCGAACCTGTCAAAATGTACAATATTTGTCAAGATACTGTCCAGCGGTACAAATGTCAATGTTAAGAAATGCGTCTCACGTTCAATTTGTTGAAAATTAACAGGTTGATAAGGTATAAGAAGGTCATAGATTTGGCTAGAATAAATGTTTAAGTCTAGGAGGTACCAACAAGGTACACCCCAAGTTGTAAAATTAACCAAGTTCATAAGGTACCAAGAAGGTACAGGGCTTTGCCTTGAACAAAATTCCAAGTCTGAGAGGTACCATCAAGGTACAGTTCAAGTTGATGAAAATTAAGCTAAGTTGATAAGGCACCATGGAGGTACTGGTACAGACTTTGCCAGGTACTGATCAGGTATATACCTTCTCAAGGCACACCTACCGAACCTCAAGAGATACTGTTGAGGTATATACCTATTGAAGGTACAATAAGTCATCTCGGTTATAAGGTATCGTTAAGGTACACTCTAAAGTTAAGGTACAATTAAGGCACATCTAAGGTACCAGAAAGGTATATACCTCTTAAAGGTATATACCTTGCTACTGTGAGGGAAGTAACAGTGACCGTAATGAATTTTATTGTGAAAATATATTCATGAACACTTCCCATATTGTTGCATTAAAAAAGCAGTAAAGCATACTCTTGCATTATTTTTTATTCTTGTTTGTCATACAAATGGAGGGATGCTTATTTTAAAATGTAACTTTGGTACTTCTGCAAGTTTGTCATATCTAACATAAACTTTATAAAATTTATACCCTGCTTCTTGCTTAACAGGTCGTACGATACATTGTCACAAATCTGTTTAGTTCTTTGCATTACTACAATTACGTCCTGCAGATGTCAAGTGGTCAGACTTCAATCTCACTCCTGTTTTTATTCGTCTGTGACTGAATGCAAGTGAACTTTATTTTGTTCTGTTCTTTAAATCATTATCTTGAATATGACCTACACTTACACAAGTGCCACAGTTACATTTCCACAGCAATTTGTCTGTGGGGGAGTTGAAAACCGATCATAGAAGGATTACTGTGTTGCTGTTGCAAATTTTAACAGGCAATTTTTGTGAAATGCCATAAAAGTAGATCGTACGATAAGGCGGCATAAGTATACATGGTGCAGTTGAAATCAAGAAATTAAAACGTCCTAAAAATAATTGTTTTAATCTAATGACGAGAAAATATATGTATACAATGTGTGAAAGTTCTAGCTTGATTGTATTAAGATTATAGTTCTCACATGGAATTAAAATCCACAGCATGTGCTATTTTGTGAAAAAGGGTCTAAGGGTCATTTAACCTGGCACCTCGTGTCTAAATGTGTGTTAGAATGACTCGATTTAGACCCTTTTTCACAAAATAGCATATGATGCGGATTTTAATTTCATGTAATAATTACGGTCATAACACAATGGAGCTAGAACTTTCACATACTGTGTACATATTTTTTGCCATTACAATAGAACACAATTATTTTTCAGAACATTTTATTCTGGGGGGAGGTGGGGAGGGGGGGTTCAACTGCACCATGTATATAGGCCAAAATGCCACGTTATCATGCCATCTCCTTTTTGAATACCAACGCTTACAAAGCGTTGAATCCCAACACTTGCAAAGTGCTGAAAGTCAACATTTACCAAATGTTAAATATGGACACAAATCCAACACTTACAAGTGTTAGAATTCAACATTTATAAAGGTTAGAAACGAGATACAACATTATTAAAGCGTTAAATATTGACAGAAATCCAACACTTGCAAGTGTTAGAATTCAACATTTATAAAGGTTAGAAACGAGATCATAACACTGTTAAAATGTTGAAATCTAACACTTTACAAAGTGTTGAAACCAGCAACACTTTCGAAAGTGTTAAATTAACATTTACAAATGTTTTCCCTCCTCCAGACTTATCAAAGTGTTATATACAACATTATAAATGTTGTATACAACACTTTAGTTTTAAGAGTGTACGAAAATATGGAAACATTAATTAATTGCATACAGGAACTAATTGCAAAACAGTGAGGAAAATTTCCAGACATTCAACTCAGTCAAAGTTCGCGAGTACATTCTTAGAATAGTTGTTTTTCCGTGGTTACGTCAGGTTTTGTCTTTTGATGAATCGACATAGTGTTTTTTTAGCGGTTCTCCGAAAATACCGAATGACAGTTTTTGCAAGTTCAATGAAGATGAAATTTGTGTTTTAAAATCCAAAATTGGCTCTCAAAACATGATAATATGCTTTCTTCAATAAGTCGAGCATTGTTGTATATACAGAGCCAATTCAGGTTTCTCTGAAATGTTCTGCTGCAATATATTTATCCTGTAAGATATTTTGTAATCGATTAGCTGTACAGGGATCTGCCAATTTCCAAGTAGACTGAAGTAAGAAGGTATTATGTTTTCCCATAAAGCTGTATGAATATTAAATTACCCACCTTTGCTAAGCTCCCCAGCGGATTGAAGTTCTGCGACAAATATCTGCTACAGTGTATACTCGAACGACGAATGCGTCTAGACAACTGAAGACTGCGTATAAATTGCAAAACCAGGATGTAGACAAGCAGCTCGAGGCCAATCTCGTGCATTCATTTTTTTCATATATACTGATCTTTCCCCGGATCATCTATCACTGACAATGACGTTCCTGGAGCACTTTTTTAACAGTTCAGTGAGCATCTTTTGTGCTTATTTTCACTGGCTAAAATTCTACTCAGTATACATTATATCTGTTTGGTTGATTATTTGTGAATGTTCTGTAATACTTATGTATACCCATGAAACCTGTTGTAGACCTTGGGTTCCTGTTGCTTCAATGCATTTTGCTGAGAAGCAAAAGAAACTTGATAATGTAATGTCTAGCACTGTAACATCAGTTGTCTTTATTACATCATGTAAGCGTCCTGTCTGTGTCTTATGTGCTGTCCTCAGTGTTTTATAGGGTGGATATAGGGCGTTTGGTTCCATGCTGCTTCAAAGATTTCTTCTTTGAAGTAGCCGGAACGCAACTTGGCTAGGTGGTGCTTAATTATATACCTGAAATTTTATTGAAGGTGACGTTAAATTCTATTCACTCACTCACCCTGTAAACAACCGTTCCTGACGATGACAAGAATAAATAATTGTATGTCGATATATTGACACATAAAATGCTTCTCGATAAAAGTTTTGGAATATCCCTCCTACTGTATCATGCCAAGCCAAGTAGTGTATCCTAACGCTTCTTTTCGTTTTAGTTTAGCCGAGTAAAAGCTATAGAGGATATCGGGATTTTCTATCAGTGAGCCTCTTTATTTTAAGACGGATTGTTACACTTAATACACAACAAGTAGATGGTAAGCCTACTAAATAACAGTCTGAAACTAAAGTACTGGCGTAGTAGAGGCGTATTAAATTCTGATACTAAAGTACTGGCGTAACAGAATCGTATTAAAGTCTGATACTAAAGTACTGGCGTAGTAGAGGCGTATTAAATTCTGATACTAAAGTACTGGCGTAACAGAATCGTATTAAAGTCTGATACTAAAGTACTGGCGTAGTAGAGGCGTTTTAAATTCTGATACTAAAGTACTGGCGTCACAGAATCGTATTAAAGTCTGATACTAAAGTACTGGCGTAGTAGAGGCGTATTAAATTCTGATACTAAAGTACTGGTGTAACAGAATCGTATTAAAGTCTGATACTAAAGTACTGACGTAGTAGAAGCGTATTAAAGTCTGATACTAACGTACTGGTGTAGTAGAATCGTATTAAATTCTGATACTAAAGTACTGGCGTAGTAGAAGCGTATTAAGGTCTGATACTAACGTACTGTCGTAGTAGAAGTGTATTAAAGTCTGATACTAAAGTACTGTCGTAGTAGAAGCGTATTAAACAAATTGAAATATTATGACCTCGCGTTTTTCAAATAATGAGAAAATCTAAGAAATAATATGAATTTTAATCGATTTTAGGTTTCAGTCAAATATGTGCACGTAAAATGCAGTCTTAGAAAACAATTACCACGGTGAATATTCAAATTCTTTGCTTACACGGAAAAAATATTTCGTCGATCAATTTTGTACCACTCAGCACGTTCATTTATGTATCATTCAGTACCGCTCATTCCTGTACCACTCAATGCCGTTCAGTTCTGCATAGCTCAGTATCGTTCAGTTCTGTATCACTCAGTACCGCTTAGTTCTGCATCACTCAGTACGATTAGTTCTGCATCACTGTACCGTTCAGTTATGTACCATTCAGCACTGTGCAGTTCTGTACCACTCAATACCGTTAAGTTCTGCATCACTCTGTACGATTAGTTCTGCATCATTATGTACCGTTCAGTTATGTACCATTCAGCACTGTGCAGTTTTGTACCACTCAATACCGTTCAGTTCTGTATCATTCTATACCGTTCAGTTCTGTACCATTCAGACGTGAAGTACTGATTTACTATTTAGAATTATTAATTATTGAAAACGATGCCGCCGTACTGATAAGAAGTCATTAGCCCCTACAGACAAATATACTGACTGCATGTTTCTAAAAAAATCACAAGAATCCAAAGTGATTCCATTCCTGTTCATGGGGACATCTTGAATGACATGACCGCACGGCCCCCAGCACCGGCTTGAGCGGTATTAGATACAAATGTCTAATGATGATGATGTAACAGCTCTATCAAGTCTTCTTATCGAGAACGATGAACTATGTGACCGCCAGATAGAAACAAACGGCCTATACGGGTGAGTGTTCATAGAATGGGAGATCTTATTCAGAACAAATACCCGTGAGGCCTGAGGCCGACCAAGCGCTTCATTCTTCATCACGTTTACAAGTAACAAAAACTACAATGACCGTGATTTGTACAGAGGGAGAGCCTTGGGCACTGTCGTGCAGTCACCTGGTAACCGGCCAAGTTACGGATATGTTTTTGTATCTGGACCACAACGTAACCAAGTGCGGTTGTGTTGGCAACATTGAGCTGACTACATCTGGTAATCGATCAGTAGAAACTTTATACGATCCAACGAGTAACCATTCAGTACCAGGTTAGTTACCAGTCGGTTACTGATCAGTTGAAAACTGAACGGTACTGCAAGGGGACCTTTCTTACCCGTACTGATAAGATCCCCATCAATTAGTAACCAACCTGTTACTGAGTGGTACTGGTTGACAGCGGCTTATCTGTGTATATTCTTTATCATATGTAGTATTGATTACAATTAGTCACAGATAGGAGCGTTCCACCGTGTCGATTACCAGTCTGAAAGAAGAGAATGTCTTGCCTGATTTGCAAAATAGAAAAATATATCTGGTTAAGAGATCAAAACCGGACAATCTTTCCTGCCGGACATTGTCTTCCTTTTTGACCGCCACTAGAGATTTAAATCGGAATTACCTGTTAAAAGATAAAAGAAAACTTCTAATCCAAAAGTGTCCCTCCCTTTCACACCCCTCCCTACACCCCAACACTCGGTGCTGAAACATATCATTAGGTCAAGCTCTACCACAAAATATGAAAAGAAAATCCAAGATGGCTGCATGATGTCACACTTACTTCATTTTCCCAGAAGGCAAACCGGTTCAAACTGATTGAAAAAAGATTTATTCAATTTCCAGGAACGCATGATCAGTTAATAAATACTCAAATGTGAATAAAATAGTTTGGATAAGGTTTATCCACAGAAAGGCAAACAATTCTCTGTCCGTTATATAGGCACAACATAGCAGCTCTATGTTTTTTCCCGTTTTTGTTTAACTAGGAATCCACCCCCAGGCAAAAGAGAGTTAAATTGAATGTATAACGAGTTTCATTGGTTGATCTTTCTGGCATTATTAGGAGATCAGGGAAGTAGCACAATCTGTCTTTAGCGCCAGTGTGTGTCATCCTATTATACTGAGATGAATGATACGCATCTTGTGACAGCCGGTAACAAACAGGGTTAATTATGTTAAATGTTTGAGGCACGAATACAAATCCAGCGGGAGTTGTAAAGGTAGAATTTGAAACGCAGCTTAATGTTTTAACTTTTCTATGATTAATACTTTTCAATGTCTCGATTTCTTTCTATCCGTGGCACAGTGAATATGTATGTTGTCGTTGGTATTGTCATTGGTATTTGAAAAGCGTCATCTGTCGTTATCTTTCAGCTTTCTAATCTTTCCACACTGCAAACTATTTTTTTGTAAATTTTACAGTAAATTTACTTTGCAGCAATGTTGTCAGTAACATTTTGCCTTACTGTAGAAATTATAATAATATTTCAACTTATATTACTGTACAATATACAACAATCATTGTCACTACTTTCGTGTGAACTGCAGAAAAAATATTTACTGTAAATTTGAATTACAGTGAATTGTTGCACAGCAAAGTTATTAGTAACATTTTGCACTACTGTGGAAATTACAGTGATATGGTTGATTTACCTGTTTTAAACAAGGTCGAACTGACCTCGTATTAAGCCCGTAACCAGATTACACAGCGTGTTTAATCTTCGTTGGATTTCGCCTTATAGGTGTAACACCTCGAAGTGCATTTGTCTTCAAAATTTGATGCCCCTGACTATTCGGTAGGCGATTGATAAATAAATGTCCATCAGTCTACATACATGCGGTTCAGTCCTTTGGGGATAAATAGCATGATCTAATAATGAAATTGGATGTTTGTCGATGGGGTTATTGAAACGAACGCCATACTGACAATTACTGTGCATATACCTTGAATATTTGCCCTGATAGAGCCTGTTTTGCACAAGGTAAATAACAGATAAGTTGAAGTCGTGTGACTCTTTGATAATTCTAAACATCTCGTGACCTGTTTGTCATCAAATCGTCCAATAATATCAAGCTTTTCGAAGTATCCGTCATCATCTAGAGTCATGGGTATACCCATTACAAATTATATATCAGGTACTGTCAGAATATCTTCGAATATGGCACGCCCATTTGCCATAACAGTAGATAACTCGCTGCGGAATCATTCGAGACCTCGTAATAATCCGCATAGTTTTCCACCGTTCGCGCAATATCTGCTATTTGCGGTTTTAAACACGTCACTTCCGGCTTGACTGTTATTGTTGTAAACAACTGTTCGTATTCCATGTTAAAATATAGTCTCTGGCGTATCTGCAGGCGTTTTAGTTATTGGAACACATCGAACAACAGTGAAGTATGATTCTCAGATGTCAGTGAAAGATCGGATGTGAAGAGCTGACAAATACGTATATTTTACCCAACCATGTACGATATTGTTTTCACATGGCCCTGAAATGTTCAGAACATCATTACATCAACATAAAAAGCTGAATTATATCTACATGTATATAATGTCGGGAATTACGTCCCATCTTAAGGGGTTTACTTGTCTTTCGTTTACCGGATGTCACCGGATGTATCCTACAAAACCATAGATTTAGAGACAAAATAACATCCATATCAATTTAGATTGCATAATTAGATTAATATTCCCCTCGAATCTGTTGACACCATCTAAAACTCACACTGAAAATTTACACAATTTTCAGCTCATTACGCCTTGGATTTGAGTTTTTTCCTATCGTTTAACATGCTCTTATTGTGGCATTTATATCTATTGCCAGAAATCGTTATGGTGAAGGGCCCAGTTCTGTGGCTAATTTCAATCATTAATCCATGCTTAAAAAAAAAGAAAAAAAAAGAAATTGAATGTTCACCATGTTAATTTTCCTCTAAGATGTTTTGTGTACATTTTTGGCTGAAGCCTAAAATCCCATAGAAATTCATATAATTTCTTAGATTCTCTCATTCGTACGAAAACGATTTATATAGAAAAATAATATGATCAAAATACGTTTCGTTTGGAAATGATCTTTTTTTTAAGGAGTACTTCAATATAGTTTAGTATCAACTGTTTTGCATGTGAACGTTATCGAAACCCATCAAATGCAAAACATAACCAAACGAATTGCTTTACACACACTTACAGATTAAAATATTTCTGCTGTAAACCAATTCAAAACCGATGGAGCTGAAACTTCGTGACTTTAAAGTCAATCATATTGGAGTCATTTTTGGGCCTATTTGCATATCCCCCGAGCAGAGGATTATGGGTAAATAAAAAAATGGCGGCAATGTGAAAATCGTGTTTTCAGCATTTTCTGCCCATTTCTTCAGATTTTTTCTGACCTAAAATGACTAGGAAGTACTTTCTTTAGGCAAAATAATTATTCACTATTTTATTTAGCAGTTTTTGAGCGAAAAATCGGAAATAAAAATTTAGAAAAATCGGCAAAAATTAGCCGAGTAATGGCTGCCGAGGAGACGACGTAGCTGTGACGTCATCATGCCGGCCAATTAGGATATATTTTTTTTAATTTTCGGATAGAGCTTGAACCAAAGATATTTGTGTGGTAAACTTCAGCTCTTCAGCCTTATAGGGATAGCGAAGATATACAGGGAGACATTTAACACGCTGCGATACACCCCAAATCGCGCAGATCAGATATTAGAACATAATTAAAAACAATGCACATATTGTGTGGTCATAAAACAATAGAGAGTTAAAATTGTTCTTCGTATCATCTAAAAATACAAGCTGTGGGATGTAGTGTATCATATGATATATCTCAGGGAGCCGTAAAACTAGTGGGATGAATTTATCGATAAATTCAAATCGCATGCCGTGCATCTGCAACATGCTGCCTCATGTGGCCTATGCTAGGGAACCGACTGTTTAGGAAGCGAGGAAAAACTTTCCCGTTGTTCCTAATTATGAAACCAGTGAAGTACGTATATAAACTTAAACGCAAAGTGCAAATCAAGTACACGTTTGCCACATAATTGAAACCAGTGGAACGGAACTAATACTTCTAGGGTGGTCTTCGGTGCAAAAGTTACAGAGAGGTATTTGCATGTGAGCATAACCTGACGCGTGATTGGCTTAAAAGACCGGCCTGCTGGTTGGTAAACTGATGATAAATTCGTAACTGATATTTGAAAAGGTCACATAACTCGAGTCTCTATTTTCAACGCGCTGTTGTGCATGCCCATTACGACATTTTCTGCTACAATCCTATCTTTATTGTAGCAAACCTCATGACAGGGGTTATTTTCATCCATCAGCAGTACTTCTCAGGTAGAAAAAAAAAGAGAATGTGTATTCCTCTGAAATGTTCTCGTTACATATATATATGAATATTTATATTTTTCGCTATGGACGCTAACGTACCATTTAACAACTCGAAGTGCGAGTGTTGTCAGAAGAATATGCGTTCAGGCCAGAACAGATAAATATCTGGTTCAAATTTACAGTGGGTAAACGAAGGAGTGAATTTGAAGTCATCAATGAGGGAGTATTATGCTCTTGGTAGGCTTTCTTAGGCGAGCGTGGCTTTCAGACAAAATCTCCTGCGTTTCTGTACAACGCTTTCAAACAGGAAGCGAATGCTGCCAGATTGGTCACTAAAATCAGATGGGCAGAGGAGAGGAGAGCGTCAATGGACGAGTGAAAAGATGATATCTGCGCTCTCAGTACAGGTAGTCGTGGTGATGTGTTCTCAGTCTCTTATTTTGGTGTTTACGTGAATGTCAAACTTAGCAGGCAAGCGTGTATAGAATACGTATTAGGGACAGATACATGTATTAGGAACGTCAACGTCGATTTGCCACATTGTAATTACTTATCTCGCTAAAAAAAGTTACTTTTGAAACAGGAATGTCAAGTTATTCTGTATGATTTCACATATTCACGTATCGTTAGACTAAAAGAGGATGAATAATTAATGTAAGATACACTGAGAAATAACTATCGTTATGATTATTTGAAAATGGGGGAAAAAATGGAATTTGGACCGAAACCAATAATTCTGTATGACTGGCTTGGAAAACGTTACTGTCTATTTAAAACCTGTTTATTGAAAATTGGAACGCACCTAAATATCACGAAGTCGGCCGTGCATTGTACGTCATAAAGGGCAGTTGTCCAGGTCAGGACAATAGATATACCCACCCGAGTATCCGAGGGAGTTATTCTCGGCTAATCATCACACATCCTTTCGGCTACAATGTGAATATTCCATGGCACACTCTTTAGACTCTTCTGTATATTCTGTACTATATCACCTAGCATGCCTATAACATGTTGGAAGCTCGTGAAACAACTATGGGATATATGCAACCAAAATCCAGGCCAGGAATCACATGTATATATAACACAAACGTAACATGGACATGTTGTATGACTGAGTACAGATCATCAGTTCCTCCAGCAAGGGTCGACAACTCCGGACAGTTAGTGTAAGATTTACGCTGAATACAATAGGTGTAGTTACGGTAACATATACGAGCTTGAACCAAAATAATACTTCGATGTGATATCACGGCAGATATGGTGACTTTGAAAACATTAGATACATTTTTGTCAAGGCCTCATATATTAGATACAATAGCAAATTCATGATAACATGTATATGAAAAAGACGAAAAGCTGACCGAACCCCAATCGCAAACGTCAGCCGACGCTGTGTTTTACGTCACATTTTTAATCTGAGCGTTAACAATATCAAACTTTGGTATTGCATCTGTACGAAGCACAAACTTTATTTTGTGCTAAATTAAACACAAACTTTTGCTGTAAACTTACCATATCTACGTCTTTATGGAATACTGGGGTCAACGAAGACTTCTCAACATAACGTAAAAATCGGGGGTAGCCGTGTTAGTCTGTGTTGTATAAACACAATGTGGTAGGGCTCTCTTATGGGCGTTTTTTCACTGAGAAACCAGAATTCGGCATATAACAGTTATTTCATAGATATGAAATAAAACGAAAAAAAAAATCGCAACCGTCTGCTTATGTAAACAAAAGCTGAACCTCAAACGAATCTAGATCATATTTCAGATCTCTATTCAGTTTCTATTCTATTTCTGAATATCGCAAATGTTTTGAGACTGATTTCAAACCTTTTACAACACAACCACTTCTAGCAGTTTCAATAAAGTACCTTTATACAAATAATCCACCTCTCTGTCATCCAGTACCCCATTCACTATGGTCCGAAAAATTGATGCGATCTTTCAGAAATTCAGCTTCCAAATTACTGCAGAAAGTTTAGTTTTATTATCAGATATATTTCAAACCAAAATTAATAATAACAGAAAATGTCCGTATTTTCATTCTAGCTGCCAAGCTTAACCGGTCCCTACCAGGATATCTGTCTAAACATTCCCTTTGACTTTGCACAGAAACGAAAAGTGAAGGGCTGAATAGCCAAAAGATCGGTGAACAGATGAATATGGATCAAATAGGGATGAGGATATGGTGATTTGTTTACTTCTAGATGCAAAAAATAAAATGAAATGTCTCCATAGATGTCTTGAAAAATTCTCGTTTTTATTCTAGGTCATGCAATGTTTTGGTATAGAACCTGATGTGGATTGTTTTATCGATAACATTTTATTCCATATTTAGTCAAATAATAGAAAAATCAATAATGAATACATCTCATATACACGTCAGAATCCGCTTCATCAGATACAGCGTGGATAGCATCTATGCAAAAAAGCAACTGTTGTTACACCAGTTATCTATTCTTGATGAAAACAGAGAATACTGGATACCCATAGGCTCACAATTCACCAAACACGAATCCATAATATTTAAAAGTGAATTTCCCATGCGAAAACAAACGAGTGTGCTTAAGTCAGTAAGCCGTAAGGCAAATTTGATGGGAAGCCTACAACCCAGAGCCTTATGACTCAAAACGAATTTTTGGTCATGAACTTCATTCTACGGGACTCCAAACAATGGATGAACATCGTAACGCGAAAAGGTGCAGTTCCATATTTATGAGGATTTTTCATATTTCCCCTATGTTCACGTCATGAAAGCCAAGCCCGAAAAAAGGACTTTGTATACATACAACTAATAGCATTTACGTATTGCAGCCCAGCGCCGAGTCCACATGAATAGCCGTTCACTTTAGAGCAAGTAAATTAGTATAGTTTCTATGAATGTGAAAAAATCGTGTATCATTGACTATTTATATTCTCAGAATCCTTGTCACAGTTTCCCTTAGATGTGAGTATCTTTTTGTGACAGCTGTGACTAACCAAGTAATACTTTCGTAAAGTAATTGCTTTTTCAAATTGTGCCATAGTGAGCCACGCATTCCAGGTAGACAGTTTGGAAACTTTAATGAATAGTCAACACTTTGGATATTGTTTTATCCACAGGTTGCATTTAAACAGTAAACCACAGCATTAAAATTTTCCTATATATTTAAGAGAAGTAGCCAACCAAAAGCTTTAAATGCTAAGGTATACCTCCGAAAATCTATTTGCCGAACTGTTCTTTATCCCCGTGATTTGTCACATGGCGACAATGACATCATGATTCATAACATTCGTGGAATGTAGACTCATGTCGTCAAGATACAGTGCCATGTCTAAGCGGGTCAAGATTTAAATCTCAATAATTCGTGGGACCCATCCACAATGTTCATATGACGAATAGCTGTTGATTCTAGCGTGGACAACCATGACAGCGTGGACAGCCAATATGGACTGACAGCGTATGCTGATGTTCGTTTTTCTCCAAAGCGAGTGTGACAAATCTATCGACATGACTTTTGTAGTTGGAGTTATTTCACGGCGAAGAAGGCCAAGGCTTGGATTCGACAATTGTCCTTGAATTTGATGATTGGGATAAGACAATGTGTTTTGTATAAGGACATAAATGAACTTGCGCAATCTTCAAAAGAAGGATTTCCGAATCAGTTAAGGGTTCCTGAATCCATGCGGACAAACAGACGGATGTAATAGCCTTAAACAACGCAATACGATGTTATGCGTCGATATGTCGTTCCTTCGCGATTGAACAGAATATATTAATGACCGAATATGTAGATGTTGTGACCTTTAACACCAGGTCAAGTTCCGTAATGGATGACATTGAACTATTTTCAAAGATCATTTAAGTGATAATATGGACAAACACGAAACAACGCGAAACAACTTGAGCTAGATTCTCGTTATTTGGCTGCCTCATACTAACCTCAAGATCAAATTGATTTCACAATGGGCTCAGCCGCAAAGGTGATGGAGGTCACAATTTGAGAGCCAGTCACATCTCCTTACAAACACTGACGGGGAATAAATGGGTAAAAACGGTATACAGATAGGTTGTAATGGTCTAGACTGTCCAATATGCTCGCTGGCGTTCGGATTATAGAATATATAAAGAATAAGCCAAGAATTACGTTTTGATAACGTCACCGTGAGGTCTTTGGCGAAAAAAGTCAATTGTGGAAGAGAGGAGTTTCGGATTTGTTTTAGTATGAATAAGGTACTTTGTTTGTGGACGTCGGACCTATTATTCGCAGCAGCTGCCCAAGCGATGTGCGGAAGGGGGTGCGGGTACGTTTGTACATTGTTCTATACTTCAGGACTAACGGGTGTCTTAACCCTACCTGGCCTGGGGGAGGGGCGGAAAGTGCCCACCGCGCCCCCGCAGTGAACTTTTCTCTGCTGCTCCGAAACGACGAAACCGAGGAGGCTGAAACTTGGTGACTTTTAAGCTTATCTTCTTGGGGTCATTTTGAGCCTATTTTCATATACCCCGGGCAGAGGATCATGGGTAAATTAAAAATGGCGGCCATGTGGTATCCGCGAAAGTCGTGTTTTTCAATCTTTTCGCTTCATTTCTTCACATTTTCCTTGCCTAAAAGGCCTTGAAAGTATTTGATTTATGCAAATCTAATTATTCTATATTTTATTTGACTTGTTTCGAGAGCAAAATCGGAAAAATAAAAATTTCGAAAAATCGACCCCAAAAAGGCCGAAAAATAGCTTCCGAGAAGATTACGTCATCGTGGCGGCCATCTTGGATTTTTTTTACATTTTCCGGTAGAGCTTGAACCAAAGATACTGTGTGGTAAGTTTCAGCGCGCTAGCCTTAGTGGTAGAGAAAATATATAGTGGGGGCACTTTCCGCCCCCTCCCCCCCAGGCTGCGATACACCCCAAATCGCCCAGGCCAGATAGGGTTAAAAGTTGAGTTTGTGGAAATCAGCATTGGCGGATAAGAAATGTTCCATGTCTGGTAGTGACAAGTAAACTTCTTCTTCATATTTGGATCTCTAAAATCATTTTGGGACCTTTCAGCAGACATTTCGGTAATAAGATGTCGATATTTTGTTCCAATGCGATGCTAAGGACCATTGCGATGGTATGAGCCCATACAGACGGTCAGACAGACAGATGAAACCAATACCCTCGCCAACCCCGTAGTAGGCGAGAGTAATAACCTATTTTATGCTAGCCTGTTCTTCTAACAATGTCTACATATTTGCTATCAATTACCTACTCATTTATTCATGGCTATTTCGACGACTGAATGTGAGCGATTGAATTGGTGATAAGTGATTCAACAAAAAGTAAATATCTTTCCTGCGGAAAAGAATATAAAATTTGTTGGTCTCTGTATATTTAAGTCACTCCCATGCTGATTGTTTACATATCTATATTTCTACGATCAACACAGTGACAATATATCAGATTAAATTCAATTTTAATTAGCATAGAGTGCTTCATCTTCGTTACCTGTTTACTACATCATTGTACACTAACATAAATTGCAGATTGAACAGGTATTTTGTCATTCTCAGACTGTTACATTATTCTAGAATCCGATTACACAAAGCAATTATATTAAATTTTGGCAAATCATCAGCATGGCAGCACGTGTCTCATTAGGATATAAAGGATGTCTATTCATGGCACAGAGACAAGAAACATATGCAGTTAAACTTCGCTTATCGGTGTGAGACAATCTATCGTGTCTGTGAGAAAAGCTACTGAGTCACTTGGAGATAACCCAGACCGTATTGCTGTGAGATGACTTACCGTGTCATTTTGACAAAACATACAGAGTCAATTTGAGATAGCCTATACCATATCGCTGTGAGATTACCCACCGTGTCATTGTGAAATAACACACAATGTCACTTTGCGATAGCCTATACCGTATTGCTGTGAGATAACCTACAGATTGAATCAGTGTAATATAAAAGGTTTTGTTCATACGAATATATTGTGATTCTGAGCTTATTGTGTAGATAAGGGAAATCCGGGAAGTCTAGTTGAGTAAAACCTGTCTCCAAGAACAAAATGTTCATCCCGGTACTCTTGCTCTTACTGAACATTATCTCAATAACAAGTGCGCAAGAAAAAGGTAAATTATCGTACAGATGCCCGGACTGGGCAATTTACAGCAAGGACAATAGGATGTCTTACTCGTTGGTGCGGGATGGAATTTGCTATTCATATCACAGGACAGTCACGATTTGGCAGAGTGCTGCTGAAGCTTGTCAGGAGAATGGAGGTCAACTGGTGAAAATTACCAACGAGGATCTTAACCAATTCATCCAAAGGACTTCGATCAAAAACTTCTGGATTGGCGCCAAAAGAAGCGGAGGAAAATGGTTTTGGTCCGATGGTGACCCAGTTGCATTTACAGATTGGAGTCCATTGACCGGTGATGCAGTTTCGTCTTGGTTTACTCGAAGTGAAACGTGCGTGATGCTGTCTAATATTATGATTGTCGGTTCCTGGGTTAAAAAAAAATGTAAGAGAGAGTTACCTTACACTTGTGAATATAATGCTGTACAATACGATCATTTATCGTCCGGTGTTACCGAAATTATATCAACTGTCACTTCAGCGACAAAGTACAGCAATGTTACCCCTAGCACCACAAAATTTTCGGGTTTGCATCATAACGCATCCAAGGATAACCAGGTAGTTGGGGGGCTGAAAAGGCGCCGTCAGTTCAATCGAATCAGAGACCGTAACGGCGCCGATAATATCTGGTTGATAACCGAACCCGCTCTCACAATAAACGAACGCTTCGCATCACAATGTGGCAGGAAGTGTCTCCAGCAAACCCAATTCGTGTGTGATATGTTTAACATCCATCAGAAGAAAGGATTGTGCAGGTTATATACTTTAGCCGATCCCGTGGTAGAAGATATGACTGTCAGTGACGGCTGGACTCTATGGAAAGCACAATAACTATATCTGTATGATTTTCTCACAGATACATCATTTCAATTGATGAAATGTTAGGCAGATTTTTTTTGCACAATCTTTGCTATGGATATAATCGACATCGGGAGCAAATCCCCCTCTTCTTTCTCAGATCTGAGGATTGTAGTTATTGGAATTATTTCATAAACCATTCGGAAAAATATTAGGAAAGCATTCGTCTTTCGAGGAACTATTCGTGAGCCCAGTGCTATATTGTGTTAGTCCGAGAGCCAGTGGTCGGACACTGGGCGCCATTACCATTGAAGGTCAAGGTTGTTTATATTAGTCCAGTCAATCTAGCGCATTTTTGGGGTCAACCCACCACAAATTGCAACAGAATTTATTTCAATGCTATGCATTTCAGAAAGGTCCCCAGAATAACATACTAAAAGTCTACAATCCCATATGCATGGGAAATATGGGAAATATCTTAAATTTCAAGTTGAAATTTGAGGTATTTTTCGCGAAATTTCAGTGTTTATCTGTCTCTTGCTCCTATAAGAAAACCTTGTACTTGGTAGTAAGCGTGAAAGAAATGGGTCATTACTTACACTAATTCCATTCGTTATCATATCAAGGTTATACTCAGCCTAAAATAATACCTTTGCACGAAAATATTTATGGAGAAATTCAAAATGGCGGATGTATGGGGTCATTCTAATTCTGAACTTTTTACCATTTTCATGACAGTCCAGGTAATCTATCTGGGTTTTTTTAGCTGGACCCAAACAAATTGCAACAGAAATTTTTTCGCTGGTATGCATTTCTAATAGGTCCACTGAACAACATACTAAAAGTCTACCAAAATCTATTTGGTGGAGATACGACTTTTTCTAAAACAAAGATATACCAGCATGCTTCATATAAGAAGGTGGAAAATATTGGTTTGTCTCTGAATAAGGACAGTTTATCAACCAAAAATCCAATCAATGCATGATGATCTAGGATACATTATTCTATGGTGGTGAAAACATTTGCATTCCCAATGGATTTGCTCATAAAAGTAGATAGCAAAACGATAGTTCAGCACCAGGGTATATAATCATATATGGTAATATCCTGACAGTTGGCATTATTTCCATTAGCATTGTTATCCGAAAGGGAACTGACAAGCTGTGATGTATTTTCTTTCAACATATGACAATCACAGACAATAGTTCCATCAACTTATAAAGATATAACTCTATTATCACAAGCACGTAGCAAGTGTCAGGTCCGACATTCAATAGTGTTTGTACCTTGTTGAAAAAAATGCAGCCTTGCCAATCATTAGAGAGAGAGAAATTAGATTCAACGTCGCGTCAGATATATAACGACAATCTGCCAAGCATTTATGATCCATCACAATTGTTTGTAAGACAAATGTTGTTGATGAAAGAAGAATAATTATGCAGATCCTAATATATCATTTAATTATCAAACAAATAATACTTTGAATTATAGGCGAAGTTGACGGCATAACTTATCAAGTTTCATTTTACATTCTGGTTCTTGGTAACATTATTAGGTGAGGTGACTTCTCATACATATAGTTGATGTCTTTTATTGTTATTCCTCGTGAACACTGCCATACGTTGAGGAATATTTCACAGCACTATCAATCCCAATACCAGTCTTCGCCAATGTCATTTTCAAAGGTCTGGGTTTGATGAGTTTGCACAGCTCAGTCGTTTGCATTCTCCACACACACTTGAACAATCCAGGCCATGATTCTTACAGGCGCATCTGCTTAAGCTGTAATCCTTCTTGCAGTTCCACCTGATAACCTCAAGTAACCCCTGAAGCTGGTGACAGATCAGTTTTCGCAGGGAGAAACCGATTGAATTGTCCACTCCCATTTTTGTTGCTGCAATGGATGGTCTTCCCCTCAAGTCAATTCCCTCGTCTGGGTTACTACTGTATAAACATATAAGTGTTTTCTATGCTGCGGCACTAAATGACCTTCGTCGGGACTCCCATGACCTGGATGAACACTTCAGCTTGTTGGCGAAATAGCTCAGTGACAGTTGTCTTCAAGGCAGCACCTTTGTCAATGCCATATGATCGGAATACTGTGTCACAGCCCAGAATGGCATGCACAAGCAACATATTTGTACAGACTTGCATTCCCAGCTCAGCCTTTGTCTTCTTGCCATTCCAAACTCTCCGGCCTCGCTAGTGATATGGTCATTCAGTCAAAGAAAGACGAATTCCTAGCAAACAACGTCAACAAGTAGCAGTTCATTACTCCGATGAGTGACCAGTTGGAAAGGGCGGGATGTTTCATATGCAGATGTTTTTATTGTAAAAGCTGCCGTTTAATCGACTGAAAGCATCAAAACTTTGGTTGGTTATGATATTGACCTGTTAGTTCTGCTCTGTTTTCATGCAGACATGGATGACAATGACATCTACTTTCAGCCAAGAGAGAATGCAAAGGAACGGATAGTTTGGAATGTCAAGACGACAGAGGCTGTTCTGGGAATGTAAGTCTGCACAAATATGCTGTTTGTGCATGCCATTCAGGGCTGTGACACAGTATACTGACCATATGGCATTGGCAAAATAAAACAAAAAAACAAAAGAAAACAACGCTCAATGAGCTATTTCGCCAACAAACTGAAGTGTTACCCAGGCCATTGGGAGTCCCGATTGGGGTTATCTATTGCAGGTGCTTGCGTGTTTATACAATGGTAACCCTGACGAAGCAATTGGCTGCATGAGATACAAGCGTTTCTGTGACAAAAACGAACCATATATGTGCAGGTACTATTACAACACATATAAGGGAAGTGGGAGGGGTGCCGACATACTGGCAGTCAAAACCTTCTACCAACATCAGCATCAGCTAAGTATCAAGGTTCGCGTGTTTAGAGTGGAAAGGGGAAGACCATCCATTGCAGTCACAAGAATGAGGGTGGATGGCTTCTCTCTGTGAAAACTGAACTGCCACCAGTTCCACTGGCACTCTTTGAGGTTATCAGGTGCAACTGCAAGAAAGATTGCAGCTGAAGAAGATGCATCTGTAGGAGCATGGTCCATATTGTTGAAAATGTAAAATGAAACATGGTAAATGGCATGGTAGAACGTCAAGTTTGCCTATAATTTAGATTATTATTTGTTTGATAATAAGATGATAGGATCTGCATAATTATTCTTCTTTCGTCAAAACATATCTGACACACAATTGCGATAGATCATTAATGGTTTGCAGAGCTGTATTATTCAACAAGGCACATGTTGTGATAACAGAGAGATATCTCCATGAGTGGGTTTGTGAAAATATAGTGTGTGGCAGTTATCGGTTGAAGGAAAATATATCACAGCTTGTCATTTCATTTAATTTGGGAGAGAATTCCTCTTTCAGATGATTAATGGCAAAAATGTTAACTGACTGAATATTACCATGTATAATTCATATAGCCTGATGCTGAACTATCAGTTGGCTATCTACGCTTATGAGCAAATCCACCGGGAAGAAACATGTTTTCACCACCATGGCATATTGTACCCTGGGTCATGTATTAATTGGATTTCTGGATGATAAACAGTCCTTATTCACGGAAAAAACAATATTCTACCTTGCTTATATGAGGCATAATGGCCTATTATGTATTATAAAATGGCGTATCTTTGTTTTAAAAAAAAGTCGTATCTCCACCAAATAGATTTTGGTAGACTTTTATTATGTTGTTCTGGGAACCTATTAGAAATACACACCAGTGAAAAAATTCTGTTGCAATTTGTTTTGGGTCCAGCTAAAAAACCCAGATCGATAAACTGGACTGTTATGAAAATGATAAAAAGTTCAGATTTAGAATGACCCCATACATCCCCCATTTTGAATTTCTCCATAAATATTTTCGTGCAAGGGTATTATTTTAGCCCGAGTATAACCTTGATATGATAACGAATGGAATGAGTGTAAGTAATGACCCATTTCTTTCACGCTTTCTTATAGAACAAGAGACAGGTAAACACTGCAATTTCGCGAAAAATACCTCAAATTTCAACTTGATATTTAATATATTTCCCATGCGTATCTGTTTGTAGACTTTTAGTATGTTATTCTAGAGACCATTCGGAAACGCACTGCAGCAAAAACAGTTCTGTTGCAATTTGTGGTGGGTCAAACCTCAATTTGACTGGATTATATATGTCTATCGCAGTTTAATCTCGAAGTGATATCAAGTTCCATTGTTTCATGGTCATTTAGTGATTGCCATCATACTCTTGTAATGTTATGCCTATAATATTTTCTATAGTTGCATTGAAGCATGTTAATATATAAGCAATGCATTCCGTATTCAAGGACTAATCAGTCGCTTCAGTGTGTTGAAAAAACTTGAATCTTCGTAAAGCGTTCAAGATACATCGCCGAGCGATAATGTTTTACCAAAATTATTATTCTTTTTAGTTGCTTGAGACTACTTACGGATTTTGAATGTCTGGTCCCAATGCCATATGTGTGAATTCTGGATGTAAATATATCATAAGCACATTCGAACAACCTTTTAGGAATTTTTGTTAGCTCGAATAGCATTTTGCATAGTGAGGTTAGCATCTGATCAAGTCTGCAATCCACGAAATCTTCAACGAAAACTTTTTTAACCGTTCACCAATCAGCTTGAAGAAATAGACGGGCAAACAGACGGAGAGACATACAGATCAAAACAATATCATCGCCAACTACGTAGTAAGCGAGATTACACTCTCATAGATATTCAGGGAATAATCCTGAATAGATCAGGTTGCACATCCACAACTCAATTTCAGAGATTTTACTTGAAACCCAGGGATAATTTCCTAAACTTCAGGTATATCAACCATGAATTAAAGCTAGGTTACCTGAAGTTTAGGGGATTTTACGTACCTGAATAGGGTCGGGAACTTACTAATCAGGGTGATAAATTTGCCTGAATTTCAGGGAAAATCCTCTCATTCAGGGATCTTATTCTTAAAATTCAGGTAATCAACCCTAAATTTTAGTCAAACTATCTGAAATTGAGTTGTGGATATACATGTACAACCTGATCAGTTCAGGACTTTTACCTGAATATTTCTGAGAGTGTAATAACCTATTTTGTGTTAAGTATGTTTTAAGAGCTCGAGGCCCTACCTCGAATTAAATGTGATTCTTTTATTGTTACATCTTTGTATAATATACCTGATAAACGAGGATGGTGTGTCATCGTATATTTTCTCCAACGAGAAATTGGAGAAATTTCGTGTTGACGGGGTAACGACTGATATTCCGTGATATATATCGTATTGAGGGACGACAGAAGAAAACAGTTTATAAAAGAAACAATTTATCGAAACTTATTCCATTGTGTACCCCAACCGGTTTGCTGTATTTTTATTTCATCAAGTCCATGGGTGTTTGCCATGTGTTGTGAAATATGGGGAATGTAAACACAACTAGAGTTGTAATATTAGATGATCGGGGTACTAATGCATTTTTTTCCAATTTGATAGTGTTGATATTGCCAATTTTAATATGTATCTGGGTGTTAACTTTCCTCAAATTGGAAGTTTCCTCCACGCGAAAAAATATTCAGTTGATAGTGCTATCGAGCCATATTTTATGTTGAACTGGAAAGTTTAATATTCCCGTTGCTGGGCAATTATCCTTATTTGACAGCCATCTCGCCTATTCGGTTGTGTGGTTGTGAAGTATGGGGATTTGAGAATCTTAATTGATTGAAAATCTGCAATTAGAACTATTAACGTACGTTCTCCGAGTAAATAAACGAACTAAGATTTATATCGTCTATGGAGGGGATTAGGTCGATGACCGCTTCAGTTAATGGTCAAGAAAAGAATTGTTCGTATATGGGAGCATATCAACCAAAATGATCTTTATTTATGTATAATTTACTTCTCCGTGACACAGAACAAGGTGTTTACCAACACAAGTGGATAGAAAATGTCATATTAATATTCCGACAATGTGGAATGAATAACATTTGGAACTTCCAGCCTTGTCCAGGTATAGATTCCACGAAAAATACATTGTATATGCCCGAGATAATTTACGGCACGAATAGCATGAATCTGTTTCCTTTTTCTCAAAAGGTACCAAATATAATCTGTTTTAAGAATCTGTCCACCTTCAAATATATCCAATACTCTACCCCAAATACAAATATTCGAGCGTGCCTGAACAACTGTGCTGTGAAGTACGGGAAGTAAATAACAGCATATAAGAAAACAACTGATAATGCATAGGAGAGACGTAGATAAATACATAGCTTCGAGAAATAAGGACATGGATTTCGAGCAGAAGTGGCGCTCTCTGGATCCATATTACACATTGAAGCTTTGTTAAGATCCTTCATAAAAATATTTCGACAGGTATAGAGCACGATGGATATATAGATCATGAACCTCTAGTTGTTTTTCATATGATAGAACTGTTTTGTTTTGCAACGTATTGTCATTTCCTTATTTATTTGATGTGTGTGTGTGCGTGTGTGTGTGTGTGTGATCCATCTCATCCTTTTGCTATCAGTAGTCCAAGGGTTGCGCTACAGGCGATACATTGCCCCTACCTGTGTTTATAATGCGAGCATATCTGTAAACATTGTTAGATGTATGTGTATACATATATGCGTATAGCGTTGTGGACAATGATTCTGGCGTAGTCCGACTGTTAACATTTTCTCATACGAAAATACGTATATAACTATCTTGTGAATGGTTGTATTTTTTTGTCGCACATAATTTGTATAAATATTTACCAAATATGGCATTAAATAGTGTACATATCTATAGAATATACATGCACCTATCTGTACACAATATAGTCTGTATATGTATTTTTGTACGTATAAAGATTTATATATAAATATGTGTGCAACTATATGTGTGCGTGTTTATACATGTGTGTTTATGTGAACATACCAATTATACATGTAAGTATGCACCGGTAATGTGATAGAATGGCGTTTGTATATACAGTTAACTTGGATGAGCATTTGACTAAAAATTTAATACGCCATGAGCATAGGAAGGTATTATTTATTTTGAAATATTAAAATATTAATATACGAAAACGGATAAATATATACTTACTTTACAATATAACCCATAAAATATAACCTAAATAGCCGTACTGTCTATGGCATTTTTAGTCAATTTGGTTTGTTTTCGTATTGGTTACTACTCCTGTTGTTACATATATCATATGAATGCTTGTATGTCTGTATGGACCCTTATTCGGATAATAAATTCAACTATCAAAAAAAAGTATTCCTGCGGTAAAATATACATAGTTTGATATTTTTGCACGCGAAACTGTCTTTCTGTGTATCCGCAATTGCAATGCGGATATACTTAATATATCACAATAGGGGTCTGATTGTAATAACATCAGTCTCTCGCTCCTTATATAATGCAGAACCCTAAGTACATGTATACAGGGAAGAAAATATGTGATTTTTATATACAATATTTTATTTATTTTACACGCGTTTGATATATTCTTCAGCCAGAACAACATATTACAATACAAAGACGTGATGACAAGGCAGTATGTCCTCATTTATGTTATGTGCGATTTTGTGCCTCTGCTACAATCTTCATTGGTGGAATGGGTTAATTACTATTGTTTGCCTTGCAGATTCTTGGCACTGTAATTAGTTATGCGAATCTATTCAAATGGTGTACTCCTCTTCAAGACAGACCGCATTTATATTACTGTCCGGCAAGGTTATTGCCACGGAGCAGAATGACAGGTGCGCAGCGCCTCGCTGAGCTTTATGCAAATGGTCTCTGGATCATA